>CAIGQQ010006585.1:0-11962 GCA_903798035.1 Danio albolineatus | reverse complement strand
AATGTACAGAGAGATATATGAAAACTAAACGATGAAGTATATGAAGGGAGTTTGAAACCCCTAATAAAAGGCAGAGCTCACGATTAACATATACATACAAACGAACACATATGACTTAAATAATCAACTTCACATACCTCGCTCCGCTTTACCAAAGGGTTATAAGAAATAAATTGAGCAGGATTAAGCCTCTTTTCTTCATAAAACAGCTACTCATCTCCATTAACTGCACAGAAACAGCCATCAATCCACTTTTCTCTCTGCCAGTCTGACTAACCTGTTAGTTACCCGGACTACGGAAAAACATGTGACGAACAAATTTAAAGTGGTATAACCATTTAGTGGTCACTTACAGTAGGGCTTTTTAGGCATCTTGATGTGACACCCGAGGCGATCCGTTGAGAGCAATGGAGCTCCTTTTGCGTCAGTATAATGATGCCTAGGGGCACCTTAGGCGTCCTCATGTTGACATGGAAGGTGCTTGACCATGCTTCAGATTTTGATGCCTTCGGTGTGAGAATGGGTTGCAACTGCTGACTCCTGTAAAATCACTGGCACCGCTTTTGGTGGATGTCTACTAAAATCAACAATCATCTTTGGTCTTATTAGTATTTAATTGAAGACTTTGTTTCACACCAGTCCGCAAAACTTTTTAAAAGTAACCTATACTCTCTCTCATTATGATCCTTTATGTAACCAACAATTGCAGAGTCCTTGGAAAAACTTCTGTAGATGACAATTTTTGATGTACTGTACAGTTGTACTAAAAATCTGACGTATAGAATGTAAATAAATATGGAGCTAAAACTGTTCCTTTCGGAACACCAGTGCTACTCATTACAACTTGTGACACACAGTTCTGCATCCTAACATACTGTGGTCTATTTGTGATATAATCAGTTACCAACTTACCATACTTTTTTGCAAACCTGCATTTTCTAATTTTGCCTTTAGTAGTGCAGGCTGAATAGTGATATGCTTTAGTGATGCTTAGTGATATTCTCCTGTTTCCACCTGTAATGCTGCTATTGGAGATGTTTTAAATGCTCTGCTGTATATATTTTTAGTGCTGGAGATTGCTCTGTGTCTAATTTCTTTAAGTTTGTTTCATATATGCTACACACACAGTGAAATGAGAACCTGATTAGAGCCCAGGACACATTTCTCACCGAAGACCTGCAGTAGTTGCTCGCCAATCCAGCCCAGACAAACAGCACAAAACATCACTTATTTTATTACATTTAGCTTTAATATTTTCTACTTGCTGCCTCCATGTCAACTTTCATCACAAAATCCAAAGGAATTCAGTTACCCTGATTTGTTCTGCTTGTTTATCATAAAATTTATTGAATTTCCTTCTGTTTCTGAGCAAAGGAAATAACCTGTGATTTTCTTAATGATACTTTTCTACATCTATTATTGCTGTCTGCAATTCTTTTGCACGTATTCCACGTTTATACTCTTTATCCAAAGGGCTCCATCATCGGTATATAACGATATCCCTATATAATGATAAACTTTTCCAGAAACATCCTCAGTCATTTTATTAAATAGTATTGGACTTCATAAACTTCCTTGTGGTGTTCCAGTTTCTCTAACTTCAATTGATCTGTCTAATGAAAAGTCTAATATCCTATTATACAATCTACCCCCATCTGTAGTTTATTTAAATGACTCACCTGAATCCTGTCCATTCTGACACTTACTCTCTATAAATTACTTGTCGTTTTGCTCTTATCATTACTGAGGTACTGTTACTGTTCCTCCACATGCTCCATTGACATCTGTCAAAGAGAAAGATTTCAAGTCTTTAATTATTCTTAATACATTTCTTTGTAAACTAACTCCATTGTTGAGTCTCTTCAAGCCATTCTACCTTCATCCTGAGCTCCAGGTCTTCAAGTATATCTCCACTGTTTCCCTTTGAGTCTTCTTCTTCTGCTCCACTCCAACCTGCAAAACACAAAGACAGCCCCAACAAAACCCTACCGGCTGTTCTTCAGTATTTTTAAGACAAAAAGTCTTCCTCTTCTGTCTGCTCCCCATTAGTTGAAAAAGGAAAAACCTGACACAGACAAGGCCTATCTATCAACACCAGTGGTTCTCAATGTGTGGTACTCGGGCTTCCTTCTGGTGGCATGCGGAGGAATCACTGAATAATAATGAAAAATATATGAACACTCTTTTACCCTTTGACACATACGATAACAGATGATGTGATCCACATTGGCTGTTCCCTGTACTGTACGATCACACCGTTGTTATTAGTATGTTTAGTGCATCACGTCATCAAATGCTAAGATTCTAAAATACTGTGGAGCTCTCGAGCAGATACAGGCTAGAGAGGTGCTTCTGCAGACCAGTCCTTCTGGCCTTTCAGTTACTGCAAACTCAGGAATTTCCCCATGCTGCGTCATTGGTAACATAATGATCACTATATTTCAAAACTACACTTTAGCTAAGAAAGTCATATTTTATACTTGGATTATTTTTGAGATAGCAATGCCTGATTTGTAGTTAAACCCATGTAATGTGTGTGTCTGTGTGTGGATATATTTAATCCACATGGTGATAATGTTTTATCTGTTAGCTGTAAGGAGAACAGATTCATGGCCACATAACGCTGGGTCAGTTGTAACAACAAAACTCTTGCTAGTAACATCAGTGAAATGTTTCCACCAACCCCAAGCAGATTTAAAACTGTATTTCTCTGATTTAATGTCAGTATCCCTGTAGGTCTTGAAAGAGAAACAAGTCAAAGTAGTTTGAGTTGAGTGTTTGACCTCTGTGGGCTCATGAAGCCTTCAACTGTTGAAGCTGATGCACATTTGCACATTTGATTCAGCTTTGTAACCCAGAGACACACAAATTAAACTGAAAGCTCAATGTGGAATAAAAATCTTTCAAATCCATTTGTTCATTCATTCATTTTCTTTTCGGCTTAGTCCCTTTATTAATCCGGGGTCGCCACAGCGGAATGAACCGCCAACTTATCCGGCATTTGTTTTACGCAGCGGATGCCCTTCCAGCCGCAACCCATCTCTGGGAAATCCATTTGTTGGTAATAATTCTTATTTTATAATGTTAAAATTATGTTGTAATTTCTATGTCATTGAATAGCAAACACTTCTACCTCACGTCCCACAATAGAAGGTTAATATCTATCATCTGTTAAGTACACTCATTCAAATCATATCGTAAACAGCATGCATCATTAATGTCAGCCAAAATAAAGTTGTTCACACATTAAACATTTTGCAAGGTCAAACAAAACAAACTTACTTGAGATTTCAACATGTACAGGTAGCTAAGATATGAAGAAATGCGACTGTTTCCCATTACAAGACATGTAATGACATGTCCGTTGTTAACGCAGTACGTGCGCCTTCCTGGCTGGTCACAAAGTAATTTGCACTTAAAGGTACACACACTTATTTTTTAATTGTTAACTGTTACATAAAAAAAGAACAAAATACATTCTATTTGCAGCTTACCTGTAAAAGAGCTTTCACTTGTGAGGTACTCTTCCACAGAGACCAGCTCGTATTCACTTGCACCTGATTCAAATCAATATGGCAGGCTGCACACCTCCCAACGCTGACTAGATCACATGCTTTTTTTTTTAACGGTAATGAACTGTAATTTCAGAAAACAGTCCAGTACTGTTAAATTTCCCTGTAAATTTACAGTATTTTTTTTACAGTGTACAGTGCTCTTCAAGCTGGACTCCCATACTGCACCCTTAATCCTCTACAGATGCTCCAGAATGCTGCAGCTCATCTGGTCTTCAATGAGAGCCCATGTAACTCCTCTCTTTATCTCTCTGCATTGGTTACCGCTCGAGGCTCGTATCAAGTTCAAATAACTGGCTCTGCACCCTTTTACCTCATCTGCTGCTGAAGGCCTACATCCCTTCCAGGAGCCTCCAATCTGGGCTATAAATCATGCTGAAGGAATGTCTTCCCATTCCCAACTGTAAGATTCTCAAATGTAAGATTTTCAGTCTCAAATCAAAAATAAATTTTATACCACAGATATTAAAAAGATATTTTACCACAGTCTGTTAAAGAGAAGCCAAATCTCTGCTTTTGTGGTTTCTCAGGTGTGATTCTAAGATCTAGTAATAAGAACTAAACTTAATTTGGGACGGTTATCAACTGATTTTGCTCAAGCACCACCACGAGAACCACTGCTCTGAGGTACTCAAAATAACAAACTATCATACTCAAAATGAATTGCCTTCCTAAAGTTACTTCTCTACTTCAGTATATCCCTGTAAATATTTCTTTACAATATTTAAAACAGTTTGATAATTTAGTCAATTAATTTGTCTGGACCAATAAGCAGCCTAGGTTACATAACAGTACATAGTAATAGTCAGTTGATAAAAAAGGGTTGGGGCTTCCTAAGCATTTTTTTTTCATTATTACGCCTTCAGTCTGAGACATCTCGCGTACTGGTCTATCCCTCTTGAGAGAGCTCCATCTTGGTTTATGGTTGAACAAGCCATCCTGCTTCCCCTTCCACCACTACAATGCCTATCCATCTATTTATTCATTTTATTTTGTAAATGTGTTATTTTTTAGGCTGATCTGAAAAATATAATAATTTTTACTGATAGAATTTTAGGTGAGGCTAGGACTGTCTCTGCCATTTGAAGATAACATTGTCCTTTTGGCTTCATAAGACATGGACCTTCAGCATGCAATCGGACGTTTTGCTGCTGAGTGTGACACAGCACCTTTAATAATAATTATTCATTCATTCATTTTCTTTTCGGCTTAGTCCCTTTATTAATCCGGGGTCGCCACAGCGGAATGAACCGCCAACTTATCCGGCATTTGTTTTACGCAGCGGATGCCCTTCCAGCCGCAACCCATCCCTGGGAAACACATCCATACATACACATTCACACACATACACTATGGACAATTTAGCTTACCAAATTCACCTGGACCGCATGTCTTTGGACTGTGGGGGAAACCGGAGCACCCGGAGGAAACCCACGCAACCACGGGGAGAACATGCAAACTCCACACAGAAATGCCAACTGGCCCAGCCGGGGATCGAACCAGTGACCTTCTTGCTGTGAGGCGAACGTGCTAACCACTCGGCCACCGTGGCGCCCTTAATAATAATAATAATAATAATAATTCCTTACATTTATATAGCGCTTTTCTAGACACTCAAAGCGCTTTACACAATGGGGCACACCACCAGTGTGCAGCATCCACCTGGATGACGTGACGGCAGCCATATTGATCCAGACCGCACACCACACACCAGTTGATTGGTGAAGAGGAGACAGAGTGATGAAGCCAATTATGACATGGGGATAGTTAGGAGGCCATGATGGACAGAGGTCAATTGGCAGATCTGGCCAGGATGCCGGGGTTAAACCCCTACTCTTTTTCGAAGAACATCCTGGGATTTTTAATGACCACAGAGAGTCAGGACCTCGGTTTAACGTCTCATCCAAAAGACGGCACTCACTAAACAGTATAGAGTCCCCTTCACTATCCAAGGGTGTTAGGACCCACACAGACCACAGGTTGAGTGCCCCCTGTTGGCCTCACTAACACATCTTTTGGCAGCAATCTAGCTTTCCCATGTGGTCTCCCATCCAGGTACTGAGATATGCAGCCCTGCTTAGCTTCAGTGGGTGACCATGTGAGAGTTGCAGAGAGCTAACTGCTGGCCAAGTTCCCCTTCCACTAAGTCAGAAACCATGGTGCTTGACTGGAAAATGGTGGCCATCTCTAGTTTGGAGGAGAGACCTTACCCCAAATGGAGTTCAAGTATCAGCGTTTTTTTTTCATGAGGAATGGAACGTGAGATTAAAAGATGGATCAGTGCAGCGGCAGCAGTAATGCAGTTAATGTGATTGTCTGTTTTGGTGAAGGAGCTGAGACGAAAAACAATGTTCTCAATTTACTGCTCAATCTAGGTTCCTACTCTCACCTATGGTCATGACTGAAAGGACAAGATCTCGGATACAACCGGACACATTTTACAAAGTGTTATGACCCGCTTGTCTGAGTCGCAACATAAAAGAGAGATGAACCAATAAAATAGCCTGAATGCTAATTATTTATTATAAAATGTAACTTATAGAACAATCAATCAAAGCAACCAACAAATGTCTGGGGATAATAATGAAGATAAAGAACTTAGGATATAATCACAACAACACTTTAACTACATGATATAAATAATGAAAAACCATAAGGTTTAAGAGTCAATGAGATGGCAGGTCTTGACATGAGGAGTCCTGAGTAGCCACAGCGTCCTGGGGTAGCTAGCACAACAACTTTTATATACCCATTGATGAGCAATGCAGGCATCCAATCAGGATTTACCACATACTCCAATCTGGAGTCTTGGGATCATCACAGTGTATTAATATTGTAAAACTTAATACCTGTCGCTCTGCCTAAATCATAAAATATTCATGAAGTTTGTATTCTACTCAAAAAAGTAAATGTAATAAACTAGAAAGAATCTTGAACCTAAAAGTAAAGAAACTTTACTAATAAAAGCTGCAACACAGGACAATTGAATGGGCTTTCTAAACTTGAGGCCCTGGTATACTGCAAACTAACCTGCTGGAGCTCCACCTTCTTTGATGTGCGGTGTCTTCCCAGTGATGTTTCTCATTCAGGGAGTCAGACAGAGAACATCATCCAGAACAACAAAAGCTACATGAATACACTGGAGAGTGGAGTACAGATGTATCCGCACCTGTACAATCACTTGCAAAGAGATTTTAAGCCGCAGAGGTGCTGTTTGCCAGATGTTTATGAAACTGTTCTTCTTTCAGCCGCCATCATCTTGTGTACGGTAAATGTGAGAAGCGCAACACATTTACAACCCCACCTACTGCAGTGTAGGAGTGCTGGAAGAAAGTATACCGTCACTCAGCCTTTTCAAACATTATTCAGACATGAAACATCCTTTGCACATGAGAAAATGTTTTGCTGTAGTCACGTCATGTGTGCAACTTGTAGACACTGATCAGATCAGTACGGTTTCTCTCCAGTGTGAATCCTCTTTTATGTTTTCAGATGTGTTAACTGATTAAACCTCTTTTCACACTGTGAGCACTTTTGGAGCTGTAATAAAAGTCTTCTCACACTCAAGCACATATACTTTCACACCAGTGTGGATCTTCATGTGTTCATTAAGATTTGCTGATCGGTTGAAACTCTTCCCACACTGCGTGCATGTGAATGGTTTCTCTCCAGTGTGGATCCTCATGTGTTTATTAAGGTTTGATGATTGGCTGAAACTCTTCCCACACTGAGTGCATGAAAATGGTTTCTCTCCAGTGTGGATCCTCATGTGTTTATTAAGGTGTGGTGAGCAGTTGAAACTCTTCCCACACTGCGTGCATGTGAATGGTTTCTCTCCAGTGTGAATCATCATGTGTCGATTAAGGGATGATGATTGTCTGAAACTTTTCCAACACTGAGTGCATGTGAATGGTTTCTCTCCAGTGTGGATCCCCATGTGATGATTAAGGGATGATGAATGGCTGAAACTCTTCCCACACTGAGTGCATGTGAATGGTTTCTCTCCAGTGTGGATCCTCATGTGTTGATTAAGGTGTGACGAGCGGATGAAGCTCTTCCCACACTGAGTGCATGTGAATGGTTTCTCTCCAGTGTGGATCCTCATGTGATTATTAAGGTGTGATGAGCAGTTGAAACTCTTCCCACAATGAGTGCATGTGAATGGTTTCTCTCCAGTGTGGATCCTTATGTGAATCTTAAGATCGCATTTTCTTTCAAAACTCTTTCCACACTGAGTGCAGGTGAAACGATTCTTGTCTCTCCTTTTTATTATATCATCAGTCTGTAAATGAGTTTTTTCCTCAATTTTGACATGATGTTCCTCCTCTTTACTCCCCTCATTCTCTTCAATCAGGTCTGAAATAAATAAAAAACATTACTTTTTATTAAGTCTTAAAAACTCTCATCAAAAGCTGAAAAGTGAAAAGACACTGGAAACATTGGCTACACACACTGTAATTTTGATGCACATTAAATGTAAAATAAATCAGATCATATTTTGTATTGTCCATTAACGTGTACACAGTTAAGCAGATTCAATTTAATTAATCTTTATTTATCTAGTGCTTTTACAATGTAAATTGTGTCAAAGCCGCCTAACATAGAAGCTATAGTAAACTGAAACTGTCAGTCCAGTTTTCAGAGTTTCTTACATAATTGATCATAAAAGTCAGTTTAGTCATATTGATAAGACACAGATTTGAAAGTGTAGAAGTTCATCTATTAGTCCAATGATGAAACTAACAGCATGGTCGAAGGTTAAATGCATATAAGCCTTTTCTAGTGCTTCTGAAAAGAATTCTGTTATTTATTAGAATTTATTTATATTCGTTTTTTAGCTCCGAATTTAATCTGACTCTAATTTTAAGTTATCGTAAAATTTAGACTGTATTTCTATTTGTAAGAACAGATCACATTCTTCCTCTATGACTTTATGACTTTGATTTATATTTGATTCCTTACTCTTCAGTTATATGTTAATTAGGGACCAAACGCTGCTTAGTTTGACGACCCAGGTTTGCGTGTCTTCTCACAGACAGTACGTCGATACTCTGAAGTTAGTCAGAGGATGTCAGATTAACTAATATTCAAATAGACTGGTTGCAAACTGCTCACTCATCCTAAAAGAATAGTCAATTTAGCCAAGCCCATGCAACTTGCTAAAATCAACGATTAGATGATTGAAGATCTCCATGCTGACATGCCAAAACCGCACCGTACAGTCAAATGTGCTTTTAAAATCGAAAGTCTAAATCAGGGGTGTCCAAACTACGGCCCGCGGGCCATCTGCGGCCCGCAATCAGTTTAGTGGCGGCACGTGAGGCTTTTTATGAATATTAATAGAATCTGGCCGCCATACAAAAATAAACGTAATTCAATAAATAACCACCGCTATCACGTGCCTTCAATTAGGCAGCATTTTCTGTTATGACATAAAACGAACCGACCAAACTGAGGGAAACATAATTGATAACCACCTTTTGGTGAGCCATGGCGCAACAAAGAAAAAGGAAAATCAACAGTAAGTGCAGGAAATGTCCGAGTTTTACAAGAGTTTGGATTCATCCAAATTTCCCCTGATGAAACGTCTAATCTACTGGATATAAAAAGATTCGGCGACCAAGATGGCGGCGCGTGCACAACGCGAGGCCCGGCGTCTCTCCAGTTTTTGCAATTTTGCAGTATTTTTCCTGCTAATTTCGGGTCTGTTCTTGCAGAACAGTTGTGCCTTTACATCGTACACCCGACAGGAGATTTTGGATATTGGTTTGTGCATTCCGGACAGTTTTATCAGCAATCTTCGACTCATTCCAGAGATCGCTAGATCTACCGAGGCTCAGCACTCTGCCCGGCCGGGCGGAAGTGCTCGGAGGCGGCGTTGCGAACGTAAACAAAGACGGGGAAGGCGCGGCGGGCTAAGAGCTAAGCTAAAGCTAACACCACACCGGCTCTCTTTACCCAGCATTTTTCTCGCCAATGTACGGTCTCTGGTGAACAAAATGGATGAGATTCGACTACGCATCACCCACAGCAAAAGATTATGGAACTGTAATGTCATGATTTTCACAGAAACATGGCTAAACGGCGGGATACCAGACAACGCTGTATCGCTAACTGAGCACCACACATTCCGAGCGGACAGAACAGCGGATGACTCCGGTAAGACCAGAGGTGGAGGATTATGCATTTATGTTAACAAATCTTGGTGCACAAACTCTGTCATCGTTGGGAGACATTGCTCTGTTAACCTGGAATTTCTAATGGTTAAATGCAGACCGTTTTATCTGCCGCGGGAGTTCACCTCCACCATTATAACTGCTGCTTATATTCCTCCTGATGCTAATGCTACGTTTGCAATGAGCGAACTATATGCGGCCATCAGCAAACAACAGACTGCTCACCCGGAGGCTGCCTTTATTGTTGCGGGGGATTTTAATCACTCAAACTTAAAGACTTGTTCCATAAACAAGTCAAAATTCCATAAAAAGTCCCAAATTCCATAAAAACATTTTGTGTCACACCAGGGGAAACAAAACTTTGGACCAGGTGTACACAAACATGGCTGACGCCTACACGGCGACCCCCCTCCCCCACTTGGGTCAATCAGATCACCTTTCTTTGTTCCTCACCCCCAAGTACTCACCCCTCATCAACCGTGTGAAGCCATCAGTGAGGACCATCAAAGTGTGGCCAGCGGGGGCAGACTCAACGCTCCAGGACAGGTTTCAACAAACAGACTGGAGTATGTTTGCATCCCAGGCCACCCACGGCTCTCACACAGACATTGACAGCTACACTTCCTCTGTTCTGGAACACATCAACTCCACCATAGACAGTGTTACTACCCAGAAACAGATCACCACATACCCAAATCAAAAGCCATGGATGAACAAGGAGGTGCGCCTCCTGCTGAAGGCACGCAACACTGCCTTCAGATCAGGTGATGCACAGGCCTACAGCACTTCCAGGGCTAATCTGAAGAGGGGCATCAAAAAGGCCAAGCACTGCTACAAGCTGAAGCTAGAGGAGCACTTTTCTAACTCTGATCCTCGGCGCATGTGGCAGGGCATCCAGGCCATCAGCAACTACAAACCCAGCCATTCTACACCCACAGCCACAGATGTCTCCTTCCTGAACGAGCTAAATGACTTTTATGCCCGCTTTGAAAGAGACAATAAAGAACCCAACACCAAGATCACTTCCTCAATCGACCACTCACCCATCACACTCACCTCCTCAGAAGTCTGCACCGCACTGAGTCGGATCAATGTGCGTAAGGCTGCTGGACCAGACGGTATTCCTGGGCGCGTCCTCAAAGCATGTGCAGAACAGCTCGCTGGGGTATTCACAGACATTTTCAACCTGTCCCTTAACCTAGCAGCTGTACCAACATGCTTTAAAACCACCTCCATCGTGCCAGTGCCGAAACACTCTAGCCCAACATGCCTGAATGACTACCGCCCTGTAGCACTCACACCCATCATCATGAAGTGCTTTGAGCGGCTGGTCCTGACACATCTGAAAGACTCTCTACCACCCACACTGGACCCACATCAGTTTGCCTACCGCGGCAACAGGAGCACAGAAGATGCAGTCTCCATAGCACTGCACTCTGTACTCACACACCTGGACAATACAAACACTTATGCACGAATGCTGTTTGTTGACTTCAGCTCAGCATTCAACACTGTCATACCCTCTAAGCTGCTGATCAAACTTAGAGAGCTGGATATCGACACGTCTCTCTGCAACTGGGTTATGGACTTTCTGACTAACAGACCTCAGAATGTTAGATCAGGCCACATCTGCTCCACCACCATCACACTCAACACTGGTGTACCTCAGGGCTGTGTGCTGAGCCCCTTTCTCTACTCCCTTTTTACCATCGACTGTAGGCCCATGAACAGCTCCAACACCATCATCAAATTTGCAGATGACACCACAGTGATTGGTTTAATCAGCAACAATGATGAGACTGCCTACAGGGAGGAGATACAGCATCTGGCCACTTGGTGCACCACCAATAATCTGCTCCTTAACACCACCAAGACCAAGGAGCTCATTGTGGACTTCAGGAAGGGACGAACAGGCTCACATGATCCCATCAACATCAATGGGATGGCCGTCGAGTCTGTCTCATCCTTCAAGTTCCTGGGGACCCACATCTCAAGGGACCTCTCCTGGACCACCAACACCTCCAGTCTGGTCAAGAAGGCTCACCAGCGCCTATTTTTCTTAAGGCAACTTAAGAAGAACCAGCTGTCATCAGCCGTCCTGGTGAACTTCTACCGCTGCACAATAGAGAGCATCCTGACCAACTGTGTTACAGTCTGGTATGGAAGCTGCTCTGTTGCTGAGCGCAAGGCACTGCAGCGGGTGGTGAAAACTGC
>CAIGQQ010006555.1:0-10192 GCA_903798035.1 Danio albolineatus | reverse complement strand
CCCGGATTAATAAAGGGACTAAGCCGAAAAGAAAATGAATGAATGAAGTTAACCAGATACACTACAAGCAACAAGTTACAAGTTACAAAACACAGTTAAATGCATCATTTACAAGCTACAGAAAACAATTAGGCACCGTTTTATTCGCACTTACTCACACTTGTTGGATAGCAGGCCAGAAAATGTCTCGGTGCTCCGAATCCTCCTTTGTAAGCACTCCTCAGAGGGAACACAGCACATGGCTGGGTTTAATGCTGAGGTATTTCTGCAGAAATAAACCTGAACTACTGACTCTTCAAAATCTCATCTCTGGGTTATCTGCACACTTCCAATATCCAGCCGAGCACAGTGCTCTTCTTTGTGTTGCCAGATGTAGCTTTCTGACTCAAGTCCAAACCCATTCCAAAAGGTTTTTACCTGCACAATCAAACTCAAAACCGCCCGATCTGGCAACAGCTCACCGCTGTTGTTTGTGGGCTGGGGTTGGGGGTTTCGAATCTCCCGGGGCTGCGCGCTCACAGATGGGCAGGGCTTATGTTTCGTGTTCACATCATGCCGAAACAGCTAAAGACAAGAAAGGACGGCGACTCGTTTAAGGAACTATGAGTCGACTCTTTTATTGATGAATCAATAGTTTTAAACACTCTGCACTTTCAGATTTAAGCCTTAGCTGGACATTTCATTTCACTTCACTTAGAGCTGTGTTACACACTGCATCCAAGCTCATTTTCAAAAACCCATAGTAGGGGCTCTTTAATACTGTTCATTTATTCTTTATCTGGCAATTAGAACTGAATTTAGAAATAATTTTGAAACAAATCTTTGCGACTAAACAAAATTAAACATGCAGGCTAATGGATGTCTTCAGTGGAGTGCGTACAACACCATTTCCTTATCCACAAAAGTATAGGAGTGAAGTAAAGAGGCCGAATGGGGAGGCTCGTTCTTTTTCCTCACGCAGATGGTCTGTTTAACTGTTTTCTCATTAGTGAAGCATTCAGTTTTTCACTCACAAGTCCGTCATGTTAATAGCAAATGTGCCATGGCATGACGCAACTGGGATTTAAGGCATGTTATACTCAAACTAATTTAGAGAATAAGCACAACCCTGTTAGACCATTCGCCAGGACATTCGGACACGCCCTTAATGCTTTTGTGCCATGCACTTTAGACTTTGCACCTAGATCATTAAAATAGAGCCCAAAATGTCTACAGAGCAGCGATCAAGCTCCCATAATGCAATTTATAACTGTAAATTGTCGGAATCACAAAATACGGAAACTGTTAATTAACAGATATTTTTATTTACAGTGTAGGCTGTGAAAAAACTGAAATCATTCAGCACAATGATATGGAACTGTAATGCAGTCAAGAGCTGGAACTACTTTAGCTGTGCGTTTATCTGAAAATAATTGCTCACCTTGAATGTTCACTAGCCAATCAGAATTCATTCCATAGTATAAAATGTTTTATAATTATGCCTAAAAATATGAATTTAAAAATGACATTTGCCATAACTCAATTGCTAAAAGTACACTGGGAGTGAACGCTAGCTTTTAGCGCTCACATTTGTTCATCTCACTGCCAGAGCATCCATTTGGCTAATGTTTTTTAGTTGGTGTTTACATCAACTATGATTTTTTTCTCCCTCACACTGGCCAACCGAAAGTTAAGAGGACCAAATTTAGTATTTCTGTCCTCCCGAGTTATAATGATTGTCATCACGCAAATGGTTCCAGTCAAGCACTTTGTTTTGCTCAGATTTGGCAAAGCATTATCTTAGCTGCCAGTCGTTTCATAAATCCCGACTCTCTTCTCAGTTCATTTAGCCTGTATTGAGGATGATTAGTGTGGTTCATGAGGACTGACCCTCACGTCGCCTGATTTAGGCACACGGTTACTGCTCCATTAACCAAGTTAATGGTTTAGGCTATATTTATTTTGGAATAAGTTTAAGATTTATTTGTAATATTTCATGTTTTGAAAGTAGTCTTTAATGCTTTCGTTTTTTTGACAGAAAAGAGAGTTATTGCGGAAATTGTGTATGTAATTTAATTATATCTATGCAGATTTTTCAGTAACTTGCTTTCTATTCATTTTAGAATTATGAAAAGACTGAATGGCAGTTTCCAAAATATGAATGACGATGATGATGAGGATGATGATGATGGTGGTGAAGATAAAACTGTTTCCAAATCACAATATTAGAATGATTTCCTAAGGATCATGTGACATGAAAGACTGGAAAAAATTATGCTGATTATAAATATGCTGAATAGGGACAATTCATCCAAAACTGAAAATGAACTCATCATTTACTCTCCCTCATGTGATTGAACAAAATTCAGATATTTTGAAGTGTGCTGGTTGCTGGCACCCATTGACTAATACACGAGGGGAAAAAAATACAATCAAAGTCAACGGCTAACATTCTTCAAAATATCTTATTTTGTGTTCATCAGAAGAAAGACACTTAAAGTGAGGTTTATTTATAAACTAATTTCGAGAGGATCACGTGTTTATGATTGAACTACCACATCAGCTCTGCGTATTGCACCAATCAGATGAATCCTGACACACTATAAATTACCAGAGCTTTCTACTCCAGTCATCTTTGTCTTGAAGAATCCCTCCCTTCCACCCCAACTCCTCCCCTTCTCTGGCCCAGTGGTTAGCACTGTTGCCTGTGCAAAGTTTGCATGTTCTCTCCATGTTCGCATGGGTTTTCCCTGCTTTCCCCGGTTTCCTCCCACCGTCCAAAAACATACAATATAACTAAATTGACTACTTTAAAACAGCATCTTAAGGCAACTCTCGTCAGATAGACCTCAGCACGTTCACAAGCAGGGGAAGTTCTCGAGACTTACCTGAGCTCAAACTCTCCTCTCACCCTTCAAACGGGAGGGAATCCTGGGCTCAAGGATATTCTGAGCTCAGGGCTCTCTCCCGGGACAGCATGCCAAATACGCTTTATTATCAATCATCAGCTAAGTGTGAACTCTTATTTAGGGTTTATGAAGTGAAGGATGAATAATTTATGGCATAATTGTCATTTTTGGGTGAACTATGCCTTTCATAGGAATCATAATAAAACAATGCATTATAAATTATAGTAAAATAGAAAATAGTCAAAAGTTATTCAAATGATAATAATAATAATTGCAATAATATAAAAACATATGCTGTATATAATCACTTAAATTAAATGCAGTCTTGGTAAGAGCAAGAGTCTTTTTTTTTAAAAAACCCTACTGTATAATGAAATCTTTTTTGACAGACATATAGATTTTATGTTGAACTGTGTACTTCATTATACAGTCAATCAGGCTGTCTTCATGTGTACTGCACATGCCAAGGATAAAGTTTAACAACTCTTTTCTTTATGTCTCTCTACATATGATAACAAAGAAAGTGTGTACATTGATTTATATGTTTCTTTGCATTCAATCGCTTCAATGTGTTCTATTTCATGTCTTTGAAGCTTCTAACTCAATATGAGACAATATTTCTCTCAGTGTGTGTAGTAATAAAAACCCGAAACAGCACATTCAATTGATATCATTTTCTAAAGCTGTCCTTGTAAATTTATCTCATAAAACCATCGCACAACAACAAGACTAATAACGCATTTCAGTCAGTTGAGGTCATGGAAACGACAGTCATTGTTACAGTACACAGGACCAACAAATTTAACTATTCTGAAGTAGTTCTTCAACAGTAGACAATTTCATTGCTAGAGTTCGTGCAGAATGATTGCGGTTTCATGCACAAATCTTTTTCCCCTTTGCACAATGTTTTATTTTTCAGTCTAAAAGTTGTGTAAAAGGGTTTTACTGTCCAGAAAGTTTTTATTTGTTATTAAATATGTATTGGATGTTGACAGTTCAATTGAGCCATTTACCATTCATGAATCAAGCTGTCTTTTGGCTGCTGAGGAGGAGCGATCGTAAATTTTGTTATTGCTCCCTTATGCAGGGTTCCACACCAGTAACTGCATCATTCAGACCTCAGCATGGCATTTATGTCATATTTACACATGACAGACGGTTATAATTAATGACACATACTGCTACCATATGGTTTGTGTGCTTTTCTTTATACAGTATTTATATAAAACTGCAGTAACCACAGTTTGCGTAGATTTGTTAGAGTAAACATTTATTGAGATTAAGGTTACACAAACTGATATCCTGTCATGTTTTGTAGCTTCCACTTCATGAATTTCGTGCCATGATACCATACTCAGCCTGGGCTCAATAGAAATATGTTTTGCGAAGCTTAAAATATATTCCTTCAGGTACATTTTGTTTGCACATTTCAGTTGACAAACCCACTAGAGGGTGCTCTCTACATTTCTGAATCTAAAATATGGAAGACTGCACTTTTCACCCCATAGACTTTTATATGTATTATACGCAGACTGAAAACAAAGTTGGATGACATATTTCACATGTCACTGCTTTACAAGTTTAAGTTCAGGGAACTCTGATTAATGAAATTACACCATGTGATTATGTGAGACCAATAGAAGGTCAAAGTGTCACTTCTTTGTACAGAAGTGTAAAAAATGGAACACATAAATCACTCTCTTCATCAAAGTCTAATCATCTTGTGTTGTCTTGTAATCATCCTGCCCATTTTTAGAGAATTGCCATATGACAGAATTTCACATGCTCAAAGTGTGACCATGGCTTTAGAGTATGTTTGGTTGAACTTTTTATATACACATACTTCTTCTACACGTCCATGAAAAGGTGGGACTTGGCAGATAGCAAACCACAGACCTAAACCCAAGCAAACCACTGACTTAAACCCAATTAATAGTGTTTTTAAAAGCAAAGTGCAAAAAGTGCTCTGCAACCATGTAGTTTTACCTTGATTTTACATTGCTTTTATCTCTTTTGTGGAACTATGTTTTACTGAATTTGAACGAAAGCATTCTACATCAAAAGTTGTCCACATGGAGATAGAGAGTTGAGGCAAATGCATTTCATTACAAACCCAAGACACCATTAAGTTGTTTTATGGTATTTATTTGGTGTTGTGCCAAGAACTGTTGCTGGCCATCAGGAAGTAGTAGGCAGAGAACAGACAAACATGCTGCAGCTCCTCACGAAGACTGAAAACAAAACTGAAACCAAAAGCAAAACAAAGTGTCCAGGCCTGGTCATCTCTTGTCTTCTACTGCTGTCTCTCCTCCCTTTATAATCCAGAGCTCCTCCGTAAGACTCGAAATTTCAGGTGGTGTGTACAGGTGTCAGTAGTTAACACTTTTTTCCCAAAAAAATTAAATATATTGGTGTTTGGTTCTCCAAATGTTGGAGACATTGGAGACAGCTCCTCAAGCTGGTGGAATGCTCCTGTCTCCTGCTCCTTCCCGCTTTGGCGAATGGTAGCAGGCTTGTCTTCTGAAAGACGGTGGCGACTCCCACAGCCTCTGCTGGGATGGCACCTGGCTCTTTCCCTGCCAGTTGTGAGTCCCAGATCCCCTGCTCCTCACCAAGCAGGGAGTGGGAAGCAGCCAGACCGCTCCTTCGCCAGTCTCCAGCCACCCCGGCACCCTGCGGCAGACGAGCAAGTTTCTCCCCCACTCGGGTTAACTCTAGAACACTCACGGAGACTGCTGCCAAACTGAAACCAAAAGCAAAACATAAAGTGTCCAGGCCTGGTCCTCTCTCGTCTTCCACTGCTGTCTCTCCTTCTTTTATGATCCAGAGCTCCTCCTTGAGACTCAAAACAGGTGATGCGTAAAGGTCATAAGCACTCCCTCCACACACCTCGCTTGCCCTCACGGACTCTTGGCTGTGCTTCACTTGCAACAACTGCATGAAATGAATGCTTTACTTGTCAATAATATGCCCTGTAAAGCGTGTCGCACACTGGATGCGCTGCTCAGTGCCGCAACACGGCAAGCACATGACAGTTGGAAGTATCACACACCAGACACGCACATTCGCATGTTATTTAAAATGAAAGTATTCAGATGACGCTCCGGGGCATGGCAGAAATATGAACAGTGTCCTGAGTGCTCTAGTTGGGCACCGCGAACAGCCGCCGACTTGCGGCGCCGGTGTGTGTACACTGATAAAAAATCTATGTTTAGAATTCTGAAATGCATAACGCTGCATGCCATGGCATGGCATCTGGTGTGCGGCTCCCTTCAATATCATTAGTGTGAAAAGGAATACAATTTGTTGGCTTTGTAATGCCCCATAACATTCATTTCACCTAGAATCTGCAGCAAAACATGTTTTTTGTTGTTTCACAAAATGTATAGGCTGATACATAAATTTCTTGAGTCTATTTTGCTAGTTGTGTTTATTAGTTAAAGTGTTTTTCCCCTCAGAGTAGTTTTAGTTTTGTTTTGTTTTTTGATTAAGTATATTATACTGAGTATATCAGTAAAACCCATCCCTCGCTCTGCATTTTAAATCTCGCCTCTTCCTCATCAAACTCTGACATTTCTCTTGCTAATATGTAATTTTCAGACTCATTTTGATGGTTTAATTAAACTTGTAGGGCCATTAAAAGCAAATGCTGTGAAAATAGACATCACTTTTGACCTCTCCTGCATGAGCACAAAATTGCATGTTACTTTCCACATATTTTTAGTTTCTCAAATCCTATTTCACCTCCTCTCAGTGCTCAGGGGGTCTTCAGTAAAGCCGGTGAATGTCTTTGTCAGATGAGGTGTTGGAGTGAGAGTCTACAGAAGCACTCTTTCCTCTCCCACACTCACTCTGCTGCTTTATTAACATTTGAGAAATTACTCTGCAGAAATTAAATTAAATTTCGGCAGCCTCAACTCTTCCCCTGTGACTTCATTGACATGAAAAAAAATTATACAATTACCGCGAATATATCATCTAACGTGACACTTCATATAATATTTATACCAGAGATCAAGTGATTATTCACTTTTTTCTATGAATTTATAATCTATGGACAGACTATTTCATGAACCAAAATTAGAAATGATCTCAAACCATGGTAATAATGTCAGTAATACCATGTCAGTTTTTCACAGTGTTAAAAGAAGATAACTTAAACAATTGGGTTTAGTAAGATCTTTAAAAGAAGCCTCTCACCAACATTGCCTGCCAGCACAGCATTTATTTAATCAAACTTACAATGAAAATGGAAATATTGTTAAATAGAATTAGGAATTAACATAATTGTTTTACTGTTATGTGAAGCTATTTTTCAGTATGACAACATTTTTGATGTGAATTATACAGCAAATATACTTTCCTCACTTCATACACTTCCTCTCATCTTTCGTCTTATAAGATTTTCAAGGACAATTTGAAATAAGTCCAATATACTTATTAGAATATTACATTATTATTTTGTAATTTAAGGAGATATAAGCCACTCACTCCTCGTAGTGCGCCCACTCACATCAAAAAAGATAAATTGAAAAAAAAAAAAATCCAATATAATCAACCTATTAGTTTATTTGATACATGTAAGCATTTTGTGTCATGTTATAGGCTCCTCATTAATCCAGTATGTGTAGTCTATTAGATACATGTACTGTAAGTATTTTGCGTCATGTTACAGGCTCTTCATTAACCAAGTATGTGTAGTCTATTAGATACATGTAAGTATTTTGCGTCATGTTACAGGCTCTTCATTAATCCAGTATGTGTAGTCTATTAGATACATGTTAGTATTTTGCGTCATGTTACAGGCTCTTCATTAATCCAGTATGTGTAGTCTATTAGATAGTTGGCATAGGCCGGTATAAGATTCTGACGGTATGATAACCTTGGATAAAAATATCGCGATTTTAAGGTATGATGGTATTGTGTTAACTGCTCTAAAATATTTCAAATATTTATATAAATTAAAGTAATTACAAAATGAAATAGTCCTGTTTGCTTTCTTATTTTCAGATAATGAAATTAAATTTAAATATTGACTAAATTCTTGCAAAAAAAAGAAAAAAAAAAGAGGTAAATATTGTTTGGTATTAGTAAATTTGCATTTGTGCATATGAACGTTTAGAAACATTTAAAGTATTTTGGAGCAGCAAACATGTCAGGCTAAATAATTCAATTGAATCATTGCCTTCTGCTGTCTTCATTAGTTTCAATAACACAGATTTCTTTACAAATTAAAACGGCTACTTTGGATGTCTTTGGAAATACTGTTGTCCTAAACACAAACAAACAAACAAACAAAAAAAGCATAACTTAAAACATCTTACACAAACCTTAGGAACGGTATAGCAGACGATTTTGGCGGTATGAAAACCTTGACTTTTCCAAACTGCAGTATACCTTGAAAACAGTTATCATTAGATACATGCTAGTATGTTGTGTCATGTTACAGGCTCTTCATTAATCCAGTATGTGTAGTCTATTAGATACATGTAAGTATTTTGCGTCATGTTACAAGTTCTTCATTAATCCAGTATGTGTAGTCTATTAGATACATGTGAGTATTTTGTGTCATGTTACAAGCTCTTCATTAAAATTTGGGTTAGTGAAGCCAGTCTGACAAACTCTGCAATGACAAATCAGCATTTTATAAGTCACTATTATCCTTCTACATTTCGTTTAGCTTTTGCAGATTAGGCATTGTCTAAAGTGTATTTTTAAGTACACTAATAAAACAGCTCTCAATTACAATACAATTTAAATAGAGAAAAATTATCCTTTTATTTTGTCCTAAACTTCCTGTTTTAGCCTCAGTTAATGGCCCGAGTCTGGCCCAAACCCATAAACTGTCTGTAGACATTGAGGCCAAGACTGTGTAAATGAGATGTGATTATAGAGGCAGAAAGAGAAGCGGCTGGGTATGAATATATTCCCATTGGTTTGCACTGCAGCCTCATCACCATCTCTGTAGATCTGAACGCTCTTCTCCCTCCCTGATGTCTCAACCTTGATTACTCTCTCTCTCTCTCTTTCTCTCTCCCACCATCCCTTCATTTCATTGATCTCTCGCTTCTGCACTCTCAGGCCCTGGGTCTAGTTTCGCTGCTGTCTGATCCCAGTCTAGTTTTCAAGGAGTTGAAATGCTGTCAGTGCAAGATCAACCACAATTCTCACGAGCCCCTTCCTCCTTCCATCCCAGACTAACAGAGAGTGAATCTCAGCCTTCAGTCTTGGCATTTCAAAGCAAACGCTCGCCGTCCAGTGAGATTTTCTTATGCTTGTCCAACTTTAGATTTTCATGCTACAACTAGGCCTGCTGTGAATGGTTTAATCTCTCTAGTTTTTTCGGTTTGACTTGGCAACCCATTGGAAAAGTCAACCCAGATCAGCCCAGCAGTTGACAAACACATGGGGTGCAACATGAGCACAACTTTATTCGACATTCCTTTTCAAAGCTTTTCAAGGACAAATTAAAATAAGTCCAATATAGTCATTAGAATATTACATTATTATTTAGTTATATTAAGAAATGGTTGGATGGATGGACAGTTGAACAGACGAACGTGACCACTCTGCAGCACCTGCACATAATGAGTACCACATTTTTAGACAGCATGTCAAGATAAAAAAAAAAAAAAAACAACTTTCAACTTTCACCCACAGCAGCGCTCATTAGTGTCAGTTCCACAGCAGTGGACCAATCAAAATGTTGGCATGACAACAGCAACAAGGCGGAACCACTTCTTGTGTTTTCAGATGCAAAGACAAGTTCAGCTGATGTACTGCTGTGGTCTTTCTTGCCTAACTCCATAAACTGGACTGGCACATCTAGACTGACCGTGTCCAATGTGGAAGTGCATGAACTGAATTGTGACCAACGTACCATAACGGTTTTGGGTGAATACATATAGCTACACCTCTACACCCCAATACAGTAGGTTACACCCTTAATAGAAAGATTTATACTGTAGATGTAACACATTCATTCATTTTCTTTTCGGCTTAGTCCCTTTATAAATCTGCGGTCGCCACAGCAGAATGAACTGCCAGCTTATCCAGCACATGTTTTAGGCAGTGGATGCCCTTCCAGCTGCAACCTGATGTAACACTGAAAATTAAACAACATTTACAATGTTTATTTTGCTAGCTCGCGCTGTTATTCTTTAGCTAAATTATTCCTTTTAATTTTAATTAATTCTTTAGCTGAATTAATTAAAGTTATTCCACTTCCATAAAATCAACTTCCAGTTCGTATATATATTCATTCATTCATTTTCTTTTCGGCTTAGTCCCTTTATTAATCCGGG
>CAIGQQ010006542.1:0-10574 GCA_903798035.1 Danio albolineatus | reverse complement strand
TGATCACCTCACAGCAAGAAGGTCGCTGGTTCGAGCCTCGCTGGGTCAGTTGGCATTTCTGTGTGGAGTTTGCATGTTCTCCCCGTGATGGTGTGGGTTTCCTCCAGTTGCTCCGGTTTCCCCTACAAGTCCGAAAACATGCAGTATAGGTGAATTGGGTAAGCTAAATTGGCCCTAGTGTATGTATGTGTGTGAATGAGTGTGTATGGATGTTTCCCAGAGATGGGTTGCAGCTGGAAGACCGTTTCATTCCGTTGTGGTGACCCTGGATTGTTAAAGGGACTAAGCTGACAAAAGAAAACAGAAAGTTTGATGGGTCCTTTGTAGTCAATGTACAAAACACAGAAAACTGACCTGAACTTTCAGAGGCAACTTGAAAGCATGCAAGGCACTGAAAAAGCAAAAATAATAATAATAATAATAATAATAACCACATCCTTATGTACACAAATATAAATATATACAAGTAAACACTTATACAAGTAAAATATATACAGTACAAGTATAAATACATCATATGTGTCATATGAGCAGACATAATGACATCACATGCAACAGCTTTGTTAAACCAGTACTGTACAATATGATAGCACGAAGAATGCAAGAACATCAGTGATAGATACAGATAAAGAGGTTTTAATTTATTTGGTATGCATTTAATTTCCTTTCTGTAGCCATCATTAAAGAAAGACAGATCTGTAAAACTGAGAAAGCTAAAGACAAAACAGCAAGTGATCAAAATCTTTCTTTCTAAGCATTTTAGCTACAGCTAGGAACTGTTTCATGATAATATGCCGTCAATCCTCCAGCCTACCGTTATATACAGACTGTCATTAAAGCAGCATCCACAACGACATGTCCATTATTTTTCTTAAATACAGGATTCTCTATGCATATTTCTTTTTTCTTTACAAGTCAAAACATTGTAGGCACACAAAGATAAATTTCTTTAAATATTTACAAAGGCATAAATCATATTTCGAGAGGATCTAACTGTACATTCACCCTATAATGACTGATGATTCTGGAAGAAGTCTGTGTTACTTATGATCAGAGCAGTTTGTCGTGCTCATTTGGAGCTGAGATGAGCTTCAGGTATTCAGTCTGTCTGTCTGTCTGTGTGTGTGTGTGTGAGTGTGTGTGTGTGTGTGTGTGTGTGTGTGTGTGTTGATGTTGTTAATAAATAACGTGTGTGTCTTGTATCTACACCTCAGTAAAAGTATTGCTGTTGCAGTTGTTCCAGTTGTTCAGGTGTGGCTTCAGTGTAAAACCGTCATCGCTACGTCGGCAACAGCTACAGCTACACAAATAGACAGCACAATTTAACCACAACAAGAGTGAAAATTAAAGCATTTTAAGCGATTTTAAGCATTTGTTCAGGAATTGAAACATTTGTAGCTTTTGTATTTAATCATTTGTACGATGTTATGTTACATCTGTTCAATTTCTGTACCTCACTGTAAAAAAATGCTGGTTCCACACAATTCCTTCTACTTGTCCCAAACCAAAACAAGTTAACTTAATCGTTCTTAAGTCAATTGAACATAAAACAATTAAGTTGTCTCAAAAAAACTTCAGAATTGTGTTGTTTCAACTCAATTTAAATTAGATAGAACAAGTGAAACATAATTTTTTGAGTGCTAAATTCTGCTTGATTCATAAAGCACTGTTTAACTCTCTTCATATCTTTGCACCATTGTATCTAATTATTCTCTTTGTTTTCTATTTCCACCTGGGGATACCCATCCCAAGGCCCCCAGAGACTATGCAGCGCCACGGATGCGATCCAAGACCCGCGACGAGACAATTCCAAGGCTCCATAATCCTGGACCTCGCTGTATCCTGAGCAGCTGCTTGGCGGAGTAGCAAGCAAGAGACGGATTCCTGTGACCCTCCAAGGACAAACGAGCCTCGAGTTCTCCAGCCTCCGGCGCCTAGACTGCAGCTAGAGCTGCGCATCGATGGATTACTCTTCTGTGTTTGGACTCTAAGTAGTGAATGTTAAACAACACTGAACTGAACTCAAACATTAATAACTAAACTGACATTTTCAATTTACTATAACCTTCTATGTGAAGCTGCTTTGACACAATCTACATTGTAAAAGCGCTACACAAATAAAGGTGAATTGAATTGAATTGAATTGTATTTTTCTTTGCTTTTAAAATGTTCATTATTTTTCCTGCTGATGCACTCCCTTTACAAATCATCCTAATCATGATAAAATTACAAATTCTTTCCAAAAACAGCTATTTAAGTCACCCGGTGAAAATGAATTCATAAAACAATACACTACCTGACACAAGTCTTGTCGTCGATCCCAGTTGTAAGTGTAACAAATAATAACTTGACTTCTGGTTGATCATTTGGAAAAGCGTCAGAAGGTAGATTTTTACGATGAATCATCTGTTGAACTCCATCCCAATCATAACAAATACTGCAGAAGACCTACTGGAACCCACATGGACCCAAGATTCTCACAGAAATCAGACAAGTTCAGTGAAGGAAAACATCATGGTTTGGAGTTACATTCAGTATGAGGGTATGCGGGAGATCTTCAGAGTGGATAGCAACATCAACAGCCTGAGGTATCAAGACATTTGTGCTGCCCATTACATTAAACAACAAGTGCTGCCCTAGCTCGCTTTGGGCGCGACAGTGGAAACGCGGCTACTGACTGTGTCGAGGGTCAATCACACTGATCCAGAAACTCCATTAACATTCTCAGGCCCCGTTTACACTAATACATTTTCATTTTAAAACGCATAAGTTTTGCTCCAGTTACGCCTACCGTCCACACTACCCTGGAGTTTTGAAAACGTTGAAGAGGCCATTTTCATTTTAAAACGCTGCTGCTCTGTCTCAGGCCCCGTTTACACAGCTCTCCATCCACACTGTACCGTTGAAAACGCACATCACGTGACCACACACACACACACACACACACACACACACACTCTAGCATGTGATGCAGCGTATGCGGAGGTCTGAGCTCCAGGCAGTCAGCCAGTGCTTTGAGCACAAAACCCCATTGGCAGCAGCGCAGGTCAGACAGTTCATCAAGGATCATCCACTGTATTTCATCTCACTATAGTTGTTGAAGGTGATATTTAATTTAAAGTCTTTTAAATCTATTACTTGTTCTCAGGTGACGTGTTTTGGCTGAGCGCAAAGATAAGTCAATATATTGATTTATGTAACCACGTACACTGATTTTGCACATTTGACTGATTGCTTGCCTTTATTTCCTATGTTGTATAAACTTATTGTACGTTATACTTTTATAATGGCCATTATTGGTCATTAAAACTGATATTCAGCAAAAGAGAGGGTATGTTTCAAATTTTTCAAAGAAAATGAAAGGAGGCAGTTATGTCATAGGCTCAATTTTCCAATAAATACACATCGTCTGCTTCGCTTTGCTGTATCAGAATCCTTGCTTGAGAAATACAGTCATACTTAAAGAACTGAAGTCGTCCGTGGGGATGATTTGAAGGGAGTGCGCTGTACCATGCGCGCTCTCTCTGTCTGAGTGTGTGTGTGTGTTTGTGTGTGTGTTGTCACCCGATAATGTCACCGGATAATGTTAAGGAGGACTAAGCAAAATTGTTTCTACTTTATAATTAATGTTCTCAACTCGCAACACAACTTTCCAATGAATACAATTGTTTGTATTCAATACTTTATTATTATTATTTTTTTCTTCCAATTTCCATATTTGCAATGCCTGTATTTTGGATTTTTTTTTTGTAGTTCACATAGAATCCAACATGGAAATAATTTTTGTTTGTTATTGGCATTGATTGTTTTAAAATTCAAATGGCACTTACATGCCTGTGTTTTTATTTCTGTAATAAATACGGCTTTTCGTGATTGATCATGATTAATCACAGACAAAAGTGTGATTAATTAGTTAATTTTTTTAATCAATTGACAGCCCTAATATATATATATATATAATTTTTTTTTTTAAAGGAAGGAGCTACTCGTATATGTACAAGAGCCAGCATTGTAAGTGAATCGAAACCTTTCCTTAAAGCTTTTTAGATTTGATCAGATGTGTGTGTGTTGAGCATCAGTTAAGACAACATAAGCACCTGTCAGCTTTATGCATTCTGGGGAAAACTGGTTAATTTTGAGCTTTTGTCAGCTAATTTCATCTCCCGGGTTTATAATAATTTTTGGGGCGGATCTAAATTGGTGACGAAGCGCAAAACTGCAAGTGGGGTGATGACACGTCAGTTTCTCATTATTTTTCATAAAGGAGCCTCCTTATCCTATGAGAAGACCCTGCTTCTAAATTATTCATGAGAGCATGTGCTTTCCGAAGGCAAAGCAGACCTGCCAAGCTGAGAGACCCAATGACTAGGTGAGACACGGGTCATATGTGTTTGTATTTATGATCCATGGGGTTTGTTGCATGTTTTTCCATGCGATGCTGTCAGGACGATACAGCAAAGCTGTTGGTTTGCAGCAAGCATTTGGAGAGCTCTACGAGAACTGGTGAATAGCCAACTTTGTCTTTTATCAGTGGAGTTGGTTACAGTCTATGGTTCGTTATTCAGACACATCGCCTATATACGTGCTGCTGTGTTCGCACATGTTTTAAATCCTCCAGATTACCGGCAGACTTAATGGTTGGAATAGATAGGGCAAGAGACCTGTTGCACTGCTATCCACTGTGTCTGCATTCAGACCCTGGGATTCAGGAGGGGAGAAGTCCTCCTCATTTACAGGATTTATATAAACATGATTATCTTTATAATGATATAACAAATTGTGGTTATGTATGTATGAAATTATGAATAACGAATGTAGCAGGACATTAAATTACTTACTGTTTATTTCTTTGTATTTTAACTGTAAACTATAAAATCATGGGTGTCCTCATGGTCACTCTATGTTTCCCTGCACTGCCGGCCATGCCCACTCCCCCTCTGCCCGCAGAGCTCCACTCCCATCTGGAACATTTTTTTTAAATTTCTGAGGTAGACTTGACCTGAAAGAGAGGGTGGTTTATGGCCCTTCAAAGTTGGTCTAAAACTATTCAACAACACTCATTCTAGTTTTAGGACAATTTAAACACTTTTTTGATTTATATAATCTATAGATATCAAACATAATTGGTGAAATATGATAGTTAATAAATACTAAATGTAAGTTTAAACAAATTTTTGAGAATAATTTTACTGGTATCTATCTATCATGATATCGATCAATTAAACAATTGCTACAGATTTGTCGAACTTTTCATTTTATTTGATATATTGTCTTTCTCTGTGAAGTGCCGCAGTTCTGTCCCTCCTCTGTAATGTGTACCTGTGTATGTCTTAAATCTTGAGTTCTGTGTTGATCTCGCAGCTGTCAGCGAGTGTGTTCTCCACCTGTCTCTCCATCATCAGGACTGCGTCTCCTGCTGACTGCGCTAAAAGCTCAGTGGGACTCGGCTCATTGTAAAAGTTTGTCACTCCACACGTCAGGAAGACTCTGTACAGCAGGACACTGATTAAACACATCAATCATCTTTTCTTGCAGATTGCAATTTTTCCCTCTTTTGTCAGGGAGGATCTTTACCTTTGACTGATTTCAGATCACTTTGTGTGGTTGGGCTTGATGATGCTACGCCGTCTGAAAGAGTGTGGATCACTGGAGTAAAAATGATACGATTAAATGTCTGACCTGTGGCAATGTTCTGAAAAGAGACGATCGTTATTAGTGTTTGTGTTTATGTGTAGATGACAGAAATGAATAAACACGTTCAGAAACAACTGAAATCTTTACACAGATAAATGATAAATCACAAATAATATCTCAGAATAAGTGCAGAACGAGGCTTTTTTTTAGCAATAGTCTGCACAGAAATGTTAAATGTGAATTAGGTTTTGAGGGATTTTTATTAATATGCTTTCACTGAGGCATCAGGTTTGTTTTGGGCGTTATTGTCAAAATACCGGAATTGTGTTTGTTTTAAAATGACTTTCATTTACTTAATATCTTCTATTTTTGAGTCTTTCTCTGTCAAGACTTTCTGTAAAACCTGAATGAAATCAAATGACAAATAAATATGAATTGAAATGATCAATAATAAAATATAATAATCAGTGCTGGGCAAAGATTAATCATGATTAATTGCAACCTAAATAAAAGTCTGTTTTGAGATACGTATATATATATATATATATATATTATTTTGGATGTGATAAATTTTTGGCCAGCACTAATAATAATACAATAAACAAAGAAAGAAACAAATAATATTAATGTAAAAGAATGTATTATATCTTAATTGGACAAACCTGAATAAAAAACCTAAATAAAAAAATAAAATAAAACATAAACATTTCAATAAAAAAGGAAATCAAATATAAAAAGAATTAAAAACATAAACATTACTATTTACAATAAAAGTCTAAAAAAAAGTGGGATCTTTACCCTTGACTGATTTAAAAAAAAAAACGCATATGAACGAAACATTTTGCTTCATCTGACAGAGAAATATCACAAAACACAACAGTACTAAAGTGAAAAATGAATTTGATTTAAGTGATTTGTATTGATGCAGGTTTGATTAGTTCAGTTTTTTTTATTGTACCTGTTGTAATGATTCTTAATATACTTATATTTATGTATTTATATAGTATATATACTGTATGTAGATTTGATTGAAAGTATTTACATGGTAAAATTTCATTGGGGTGAAATAATAAAATGGAACAGAATACAAAAGTGAACTGAAAATTAATTGAATCAAAAAATATTAATACAGATTTTAATGGTTTAAAATCTGATTATCAATTGGACAAACCAGAATTAAAAAAAAAATCCAAACAGAATTAAAATAATGAATAAAAATAAATATAATGATAAGTAACATATTTATTTGGAAATGACTCAAATAAAAATGTAAAATAAATTCAAGTGAAAAGAAAAAAAAATAATTAAAAAATAGTTAAAATGATTTTGATTCAGAAATCACGACTCGACACTCATCGCACATTTCTCATGTAATTTTTTTTATACAGTAAGGATCGTACAATAAAAGTACCACAAAATAGACTCCATGCACTACACTCCAAACAATATTAGTGTATCACAACGTGTTCTACGGATACAGAAAACACGACGATGTCAAAAATACTTACCTCTCAACTAAAGTTTCCAACAAAAACAGCAAAAAGTAGTTTGTTTTCTAGCACACATGCAGTGGAGCGGAGGTTTACTGAGTCCTGCTGTTGTACTGCATTGACCGACCGTGTGTGCACACATTTAAAGTGACCGCTAACAGCTTCTTTCTCTCACGCTCTTGCCTCTTCATTAAGCTTGTGAATTGGGTCTTCACGGTGCCTTCATCATGGCGAAGGAGGCGTCCGGAGGGAATTACAGGAGCCTTGACTGCCGCCGGTCGTGCTTTGACCAACCCACTGCCAGAATTATTTGAAAAAGAATCACAGAAGGGGTTATAATTCTGACTTCAACTGTGTATAAATATTTGAAGATTAGATGTGATGCATATTAGTAGCAATAGGTTTGAAACTGAAGGGCTCTTTGTGACTGAATGATTTGTGGAATTAATAATTAAGGTATAAAACAACATAATGCACAAAAGAATGTAAATGTAATGAAACAAATTAAATAAATAATTATTTGAAATGAAGATGAAAGTTGGTGAAAATGTCTATAAACTTAGAAAAAGATGATAGAAATAACAAAAAATGAAGGTAAAAATACAAATGTATTAAACAAAAATAGAAATAATTTTATAAAATGAATACAAATAAATGTAATTGTAATATATATATACATATATAATATATAAATGTAATAATATATACTGTATATACACACACACACACACATACATATACACACATACACACATATTGAATTCTAAAAATGATTACAAAAACACACATGCATTAACCATAAATAATTATTAGTTCAATTGTAAAATATTATTATTAATAATAATAATAATAATAATTACACATTATACATACTAAATCATGACAAAAAAACTGTTACAATGCAAATATAAATAGCAATACAATACAAAAATTATATTAAAAAAACTAAAATGCAAAAAATAAATAAAAAATAAACAACACAACAGGGTTGCGGCTGGAAGGGCATCCGCTGTGTAAAAAAATGCTGGATAAGTTGGCGGTTGATTCCGCTGTGGAGACCCCGGATTGATAAAGGGACTAAGCCGACAAGAAAATGAATGAATGAATGAATGAATGAATGAATAAACAACACAACAAACATCATTCATTCATTTTCTTTTCGGCTTAGTCCCTTTATTAATCTGGGGTTGCCATAGCGGAATGAACTGCCAACACAACGAACAAAAACTTTAAAATGAAATATTTTTCCAAGTCTGTGTATTTCCCACAAGTTTAAAAATATTGTACAATCAAAATAGTGGGTTACATAGATCCTAAATTCAAATACATTTAAAACTTAGCTAAAAGATGGGGAAAATCTTTCTTTTTTCACATTAAATTTATAAATAAATGTAGGTGCATAAATAAACAAAACTACACAATAAAGTAGATAATAATCAAAACGTAATTAATATAAAAGATTAAAATAATACAACTGAAAATGAATGTTGTGATAGAAAACGAATATCAAATAGAAAAAATAAAACAAACTATAGGATGCTAAGCAAATATGAGGCTTTCATTTCCATAACACAAAATAGTGTATTACACAAACAAAGAAAATAAATTAATAAGTAAGTTAAATGAAAGAATAATAAACCAACTTAATTACATACAATAAAATGATTAAAAATAAAAATGTATAAAATATAGAAGGATACGAAGAAAATATACTAAGAAAAGATACTAAAGTCTAATATTTTCTATATTCATATACATTAAAATCTGTATAATAACTACATAAAAGCATACATAATAATAATACATTTAATAACATAATAAATAGAATAATAAAAGTAAAACACACTTTTATTTACTCTCTCTAGAGCTTAATTCACCTGTAAAAATGCTTAGATGCTTAGAGACATGCAGTCTCTTATCTCCAATGTGCAAACGTTATCTAAAGTCCTCCTCAAACTCTTTTTCCGATTGCCCTAAAATGCTTCTTATTGCTTTACGGCATTGAGCTGCTGCATCTTGAGAGATGTGATTGCGCTGTTTTGTTTATGTGAGATGCTTTGCTTTAATACAGCGCCGGCTCGGGAGAGGACAGAAGATGGTGAATTATTGAAGATGTGTAGACTGAACTCCTGAGAGGTCAGAGATTTACAAACAACATTTCAGAGCAGTAATGTGTGAAAAGCCCCTAGAAAGAGGAGGAAGATGACGAAAATGACAGTCTTTATGGGCCTGTGTGAGAAAGGAGGTAAACACAAATAAGCCATTAGCCTGAGACTTTATGTTGGGTTTTCTGAAAACTCGCACAAGCTTTTACGGATTGTTTCGTCAAGTTTCTGTTTACCTGACTCCAATTATTTTTGCAGCGCTGTTTTGTATTGCATGATGTAATAAAGGGCAATTATGATGAGGAAATAAAAGATGAATGAAATCATTCTGCAATCGCTTCTAATGTTATCACCTGTATTTTTTTAAAAGTGTAGTATTAAAAGTGTAGTATTGAAAATTGTAGTGTAGTATTAAAAGTGTAGTGAAAGCTCATCCATAACTTTTTAATCATCGTAAACGTTAGAATATGTTCACATCTACATACCTTCATATAGGCGCATTTTTTTTTGTTAATCAATAAAACATATCCTCTGTTACGTATCATTCAGCTGGTTTCGTTTCTGTCCACTTTGGGTTTTTGAACGTTTGGTGCCATCTTGTGACTGAATAATGTGCAGGTTTTCGTATGCTTTAGCTTCACTCAGCTGATTTTGCTTCTGTTAGCTTTGCATTTTATGAAAGATTAAATAAACTATTACAGCTTAGACCAAAGTTTTGTATTTTGTGGCAAGTCGCCGTGTAATATACAGGATAAAGTACATTCAGGACTGTTGTTTTTGCAGAATTAAGCCCTTACACAACGTATACCGATAAGCCTATTGGGCTTTATTATGCTATTACAACCACCTGGATGTACTTTATCCCTAACTTTTTACACATGGAATATTGATTCTGATTGGTCAGTTACGACATTTTTTACAACAACCTGAAACTAGTAACACAGGCTCATTCGAGCATTTCAAATCATTTTGACCTCCAGATCTATATTGCTTGTTTATCATGCCGCCTTTTTTATTGTTTGGTGCCATCTTGTGGCTGATTAATACATAGGTTAGTTTATGCTCCATTGAGCCGTTTTTGTTTAAGTCAGGGGTGTCCAAACTACGGCCCGCGGGCCATCTGCGGCCCACAATAAGTTTAGTGGCGGCCCGCGAGGCTTTTTATAAATATCAATAGAATCTGGCCCACTGTACAAAAATAAAAGCAATTCAATAAATAACCACTGGGTGTCGCTATCACGTGCACAACATCACTTCACATTAACAGAGTTTATGGTGAGTAAAATATATATTTATGATTTTAAAATGTAGAAAATAATTCCATAATAATACACAAACACACACA
>CAIGQQ010006533.1:0-20408 GCA_903798035.1 Danio albolineatus | reverse complement strand
TATATATATATATATACACACAGGGGGGAGGGGGTGGCTTTAACTGTATAGCAAGACATATATTATGAATTAAATATATTATGAATTCTTCAAATTTTTTAATAAAAGGGGGACCATTTGTCTAGGAACTTGCATTTCGAGCCTCGAATCTCGTATTTAATCTTTCTATTTTGTACGCTTTGGATGTTACCAAACTCTTAATGTCAAATGATGACATATTGACTACAAATATGACAATGTATTGCCTCGCTGTTAACTGTGAAATATCTGGAAGGTTTTGTGATTCAAGAGAATATGACCATTTTTATTTATTTTTTTATTATTTTTTATTTACTTATTTCTAATAATAAAAAAAGGTAACACTTTATTTTGATGGTCCATTTGAGTATTAATAGACTGTCTACTTTACTGACATTCAACAGACATTTAACTGACTATAAGAAACTTTGCAAGTCCATGTCAACTTACACTTACACTAACACTACCCCTAACCCCAACCTTACAGTCTACTTATAATCTAATGAGAATTAGTTGCAATGCAACTTAAATTCAACAAACGGACCATCAAAATAAAGTGTGGCCAAAAAAAATAATTTTTTTTAAAAAATCTATATATTTATTCTATTTTTTTTTTTGTATTAAGATGCACCTCTTTTGTATATTGCTTCTTTTAGATGTTGCCAAGCCTGTCATGTTAAATGATAACATATGGACTGAACTAATATGGTACTAATATTCTCACTGTCAACTCAGAAACTCTGGAATGATGTATATATATATGTGTATTTTTTTCTTTGTCTTTTCTGTCAATGGCGTGGTTGTGGTAGGGTAAGGGTAATGTAATGCTTTAAATTGTAAATGCCAAAACTCAATAAATAAATATTCAATATATATATATATATTATGAAGCGCATTATAAAAAAAACGTATGATCAAATATTTAAAAAAGAAATTGATAATAAAAAAATGAAATACATTAAATCCAAAGACTAGTAATGCAAAGATTTATTTCTCACATTACTGTTAATGGGGAAAAATCAGTATGGCCGCCACAGCAAAGGAAGTTCCGCCTTCTAGTCAAAACCGGTCATGGGGGAGGGGTCTGTACAGGTTCAGTTGTTAATTACGCCAAGACCTTAATTGTTTGACAGCAGGTTGTCCAGTAGAAGGCCGGATAGATGACCATCTAAACATTAGCAAGATTTTGGGTTTCCAAATCTGTGATTTCTAAAATATTCATCTTTACAATGTCACTAAATTGTCTAAATGCCCCCAAAACATTGATTGTCCACTAAAGACAAATGCATGAGAAGGCAGTGTAATGTGGGGTAATCTGGAGAACATGGTCAGTTCAACCCACTGTAAAAAAAAAGATACATAAATTAACAATTTTCCATATTTTGTGATTTGTTTATTATTATTATTTATTTATTTATGCTTTTTAATTGCATTGTGGGACCGTGATCTTTCCTCCAACAACTTTTGATGTTGACAAGTTTGCAAAAGTGACTTACATTGACATTTTTAATAGTTTAATGTGATATATTTTCTAGTTTGGTGTTGTATATTATGATACAAAAAACCTTAGAATAAACTTCTAGTACTTTTTCCTGCTATTTTACAGACTTAGGCCCAATCCCAATTCTATTTTTTACCCCTACACCTTCCCCTTGGCCCTTGAAACAGTGTGAAAATTTACCCTCACGTCATCATATCTCTTCGCAAGCTCTTTCTTCAAATGAGATCGACGACTGTGACAAATGGCTGCTGGTTGAAGTACATTCTTGCTGTTTTTTTCTGGTCATGAGCTGGTTTAAGCATGAAGGACCAGAATGACGAGCAAAGAACCAGCTTAAACCGCTTGACCAGAAAGAACCAGCTAGAACCAGTTTAAACAAGCAACCAAATGTCAAAACTAATGTGCAGTTTTTTCCAGCATGATTATTAAGCCGATAGTCAAAAACGTTTGGCAAAAATATTTGGATCATATTCAGACATTCTTGCTCTGTATGTAACTGAGATTGAGATTTCAGTATCATAATCGCTATATATTTCCGTCAATCAGAAATCTGTGAGAAATGAGTTCCATCGTTTTAAATCAGAAAGTAAAACTTGGATCTTGTCCACCTTGAAATGCTTGAAAACTTTAACTTGCGTAATGAAAACTGATCACATAGGGGTTGAAAGTTGATGTATTTTATCTGCAAGTTACACTGGTAGACCATATATGGCAAAGTCACAAAAATACTCCTGCGGTCGACGTCATGTAGGAAAGCTCATTTGTCTTTTGTTGCTTTAGAAGCAGGTTTGAGCGGGGCTGTGGTTTCCTTCACTGACTGAAGTTAGAGAGAGAGAAAAAAGCAACATGCGAGACCAGGAAAACAAGAGAATTAGAGGAAAAGTGTGTAAAACAGACAGTAAGAAGCGTGTAAAGTTATAAGAATAGAAAGACATCTGTGTTCTTAAAACACAGCTACACACACATCTGCGAGAAGGGAAGGAAAGGCACTAGTGGCTGCTATAAATAGGATCCGCTGCATAGTTGTTTGATTATGAGGGGAAGAGGGCTCGTGAGCGAGTTTGGGTTATTCTCTGTCATTGATCTGGAGCAGACGCTCATGTAAAGCTGAAGTGGATGGCTATATCCACTGCTGGCGAGGCCCGCTGCTGTGTGTCTTTTTGAGTTGTTTCTGTGCAGTTAATCTTCAGGCGGGCATGAGGCGTAGCAGCATGACTTTGGCTTTTGGCCCATGTTTCTCCATCTGGCAGAGGCTTTATCTTGTTCGCTCTCTGTCTCCTACCCTCCATCTTTTCTTTTCAGCTGCTTCCCAGGATTTGTACCACATTTTATGTTTTAGATTTTTTCACTGTTGTTCGTTGGAATTAGTAAAAAGAATATATATATAAATATATAAACAAAAGATGGAGGACACAGTGGCTTGGTGGTTAGCACTTTCGCCTCACAGCAGGAAGGTTGCCGGTTCGAGTCTTGGCTGGGCTAGTTGGCATTTCTGTGTGGAGTTTATATGTTCTCCCTGTGTTCCCGGGTTTCCTCCTGTTTCCCCCACAGTCCAAAGACTTGCGTTATTGGTGAATTAAATAAACTAAATTGGCTAGAGTCTATGAGTGTGAATGTGAGAGTGTGCGGGTGTTTCCCAGTAATGGGTTGCAGCTGGTAGGGCATCTGTTTGTTCGTCTTTGGAACATTCTGTTTCCACTGATCATTCTTGAGATGTTCTAGCATCTTAATTGGAGTTCACCTGTGGTAAATTCAGTTGATTGGACATGATTTGAAAAGGCCTGTCTATATAAGGTCCCAGGGTTGACAGTGCTTATCAAAGCACAAACCAAGCATGAAGACAAAATAATTGTCTGTCGACCTCCAAGACAGGACTGTCTCCAGGTACAAGGCTGGGGAAGGTTACAGGAACATTTCTGCTGCTCTGAAAGTTCCAATAAGCACAGTGGCCTCCATCATCTGTAAGTGGAAGATGTTTGGAACAACCAGGACTCTTCCTAGAGCTGGACTTAGTCAGGGAGGTGATCAATAATCTGATGGTCACTCTGTCTGAGCTTCAGCATTCTTCTGTGGAGAGAGGAGAGCCTTACAGAAGAACAACCATCTGTGCAGCAATCCAACAATCAGGCCTGTATGATAGAGTGGCTAGACGGAAGTCACTCCAAAAGGCATCTGAAGGACTCTCAGACCATAAGAAACTGAATTCTAGGGCCTATTGAGACTAAAATTGAACTTTTTGGAGTGAATGCCAGGTGTTAAATTTGGAGAAAACCAGGCACTGCTCAGCACCAGGCTAACACCATCCCTACAGTGCAGCATGGTGGTGGCAGCATCTTGCTGTTGGGATGTTTTTCTAAGTCTACTCAGGATAGAGGGAAAGATGAATGCAGCAATGTACAGAGACATCCTGAATGAAAACCTGCTTCAGGGTGCTCTTGACCTCAGACTGGGGCGACGGTTCATCTTCCAGCAGGACAATGACCCAAAGCACACCGCCAAAATATCAATGGAGTGGCTTCACAACAACTCGGTGAATGTCCTTGAGTGGCCCAGCCAGAGCCCAGACCTGAATCTTATTGAGCATCTCTGGAGAGATCTAAAAATGACTGTAGACCGCTGCTTCCCATCCAACCTGATAGAGCTTGAGAGGTACTGCAAAGAGGAATAGGCAAAAATTTCTAAAGACAGGTGTGCCAAGCTTGTGGCATCATATCCAAAAAGTTTGAGGTGCATCAACAAAGTATCGAGCAAAAGCTGTGAATACACAAATCACATTGTCATTATGGGGTTTTGTGTGTAGAATTTTGAGGAAATAAATGAATTTAATCCATTTTGGAATAGGGCTGTAACATGTTGTGAAGCGCTATGAATACTTTCCGGATGCGCTGTACCTTCTGCCACTTTTCCAAACGATCAACTAGAAGTTAAGTTATTATTTGTTGCTCGTAAAATTGGGATCGCTGACAAGACTTTTGTCAGGTAGTGTGCTGTATTTACATAAAACTACACTACATCGTGAAACAAAGAGATACTGTACATCTATTCTAAATAATACTAAACTGACAAAGCAATATGAGGGATGTAAAAACGCTCTACAAAGTGAATCTACTTTACAAATGCTGCTTAAGGATACTGTATTCTTGAAAGACATAAAGCTGAGCTGTTCTGAAAAACAGAGTTAATTTAGAAGTATTGCTAACTTGCACTCATCTATAATACTAAGCAACGTTTTTCTATATTCATTATAAGCTGTTCAGTAAAAAAACAATACTGTAATGCAGTATATGAACATGTTATAGCCCTATTAAAGCTTCTGTATTCATTTTCAGAGATAGTGTAGCAATTTAGCACAGAGTAACAAAATGAGAGGCAAATGTCTGAATCTGTAATTTCTTTGCTGCCGGGAGCATTTGGTCCATTACTACGGCTGTACAGAGAGGATGTGCTGATGTTCCACACAGTCATAAATCTCTGTGTAAACACAAACCTCTCTTCCCCATTGTTATTGGAAAGAGTAACTCAGCGGCACCATGGCAACCATGATCGTGGTGCCGGGCACACTCTAAATCAGCGGCCAGTATGAACCGAAGGTGATTACATGTTCTGAATACCAAACTAAATATCCTTTACTGTCCTGCAATCCAAACATTCCTATGGGATACGTGTCAAAAAAGGGATAATTAACTCAAAAATTCTGTGTTCATTTCTATCATCATTTAATTACCTATTACTTGTTTCAAATCATAACGAGTTTCTTTCTTGTGTTAATCACAAAAGAAGATATTTTGAAGAAAGCTGAAAACCTGTAACCATTAGCATGTATTTTTCCTACTGTGGAAGTAACAGGTTTTCAGCTTTCTTCAACATATCTTCATTCGTGTTCAACAGAGGCAAGAAACTTGGAACCACTTGTTGGTGAGTACTCTAACTAGTGAGTGAATTTTCATTTTTGGGTGAACTATCCCTTTAAATAGCACACCACAGACTGGAAACTGCCTGCTTTGCTTATAAAGCTCAACATGGCAACGGACGCATGAGTTTCTCCATGCCCCAAACCTTGAGGAAACATTTTTTGAACAGTCTGTTGTTGATGAACATAGACATAAAGAATTGCTTTGTGAGCTCCAGATGCTCCATGCCAGTGTTTTTCAGAGCAATCATTTTACAGCGTAAGTGATTTCCTAAAGTATGCTCAGAAGTCCACACGCATGCGGATCTTCAAGGACACCAGCGGTTGTTAAACACGACAGTCGCCATGAGGATAATGTTGTGCGGTTGCCACGGAAACCCCCAGTGTTTATGACATCAAACAGTTTAATTTGGTGTTGTAACAGTTGAACAGCCTTGCAGCTCTCTCTATCTCAACAACAGCCTCTGATTCATCAAACAATATTCCCTGCAGGGAAAGCCAGCATACCATCACTTTATATAGTCAAATCTCTCTCTCTCTCTCTCTTTATAACATTAAAGGAGAGAAAATAACTCAGTAGAAGAACAGCTGAAAAGAAAAGACTGTTCTTTTCCCTGGAGTCTGTCCAGACAGTATTTTCCCATTGCTTCTCCTCCTGTTCATCCATTAATGTAATAAAGGAGGATTACTATAAAAAAAATAAATGATTCAGACTTTGAATTTCATCCACACTACTACTGTGTTCTGTTCCCATGTTCAATTCTATACTACAAGTAAGTTAAGATATTCATCATATGCCTTTAAAAATAATCACTGTTAATGGGAATGGTGCCTTAGTTCCATTTTTAGTCATTCAATTTGGTTGGGGTGCTATAAAAAAGGGATCATTTTAATGGGTTTTTGCATTTGGGTGGATACTGATTGGCTTTTAGCGTTATCATTCATCAGCAGAAAAACACTGCTTGTTGCGGTTTTTGTTACAAAAAGAAAATAATTAGAATAACAAATATTATAAGAAATAGTAAAGCACTGGCAGCATGTCTTAGAAGAAAAAAAATGTTAATCTTAAAATCAAAAAAGCATCATACTGTACTGTACATCAGAATTGCATTTTTTATTTGATTATAAGTCTGCTTTCTATCCTTAACTGTGCACACCACAGTAATGTAATATTGTTTTGAATTAGACCACACTGCTGTAATTTTATTTATTTTATTTTCATTTTATTAAAAAAAATGTAATGTATTTTAGTATTATTTTATTATTGTATTTTATTTATTTATTTTATTATTATTATTTTACTTTCCCCTCAAAATACTGTATACTGTTTATGTTCTACTCATCACTATGTATACAACTCATTTTGAAAAATCCAATAAACAAAAAGATAATAATTAAATTGTAAAAACGAATAAGCGAACTTAATTCCTACATGTTGTCCCAACACAAATTGATTGTGTGGAAGCCAGCATTTTTTACAGTGTAGCTAACCACTAAAAACCTCCTGGTACATGTATAGAAGCAATATGGAGATAAAAAGATCTACACAAAGATGGACTTCAGGAGCCAAATTAGAAGGTGGCAAATATTTATGAACTTTGATAGGAAGAGAAACAGTTATAAGAATCCAAATAAAACTGTTGTTTGTGCTTTTGCTTTTTTTTTAATTGTTATCCTACCAAAGCCATTCGTCCTCCCCAAAACACATTCGCATTCACATTCCACACATCCAAGTGTTCCACGTTTCCATTTCCTGCATGCTGAGGTTATGCAACATGTCCGGAGGATTCCCTTCCACTCATCCAGTGCTATAATCTTGGGAAACCCCCCACACCCACTCTTTTTCCCTCTGCTTCTGGAGTTTGTGGGTGTGGTGGCTGCTCGGAATGGAAAGGTGGGGTGGCGGGTGTTGTGGGAGGGAATCCCTCGTCGCCATGGAGACACGGCAGGCCGGAGGCAGGCAGATGTGAAAGAGCTCTTCACATGTGACTGAAAAGAGACGCTTCTGTGAGGCAGTGGAAATATTCCACCATCCACACACAGGGTTTTCATTTATCAGTCTGCAACATGTGGCAAACATTTTCAGCTTGGGTGCTTGTTCTAATGAAGATTATTTAAACCAAATTTGAGATTTTTTATGTTGTTTCAGATTCATATGGCCTTCTTTCTTCTGTGGAACAATAGCTTAAAGAAATGTGCTTTTCATGCAGTGTAAAAGTGATTAACTGACCAAGAATAAGTCAGTTAACCCATTACTTTTAAACGACTAGTTGACTTTACTTAAAGTGAGTACTCCCTTTGACTTTAATTTTGCAGGTCTTCTTATGCATTTCCTAAGGTTTTAACATTTTAAATCAGTCTAATGCTTCGGTTTCCCCCACAAGTCCAAAGAAATGTGATATAGGTGAATTAGGTAGGCTAAATTGTCCGTAGTGTATGAGTGTGAATGCGTGCGTTTGGTTGTTTCCCAGAGATGGGTTGCAGCTGGAAGGGCATCCGCTGCTTAAAGCATATGCTGGATAAGTCGGCGGTTCATTCCGTTGTGGTGACCCCAGATTAATAAAGGGACTAAACTGAAAAGCAAATGAATGAATGAAATCAGTCTAATATGATTTAGGGTGGCTAAGTGGTTAGCACTGTCGCCTCTCAGCTAGAAGGTCGCTGGTTTGAGTCTCAGCTGGTCTTATTTCTGTGTGGAGTTTGCATGTTCTGCCCGTGTTCACCCATAGAAGAACTGAATAAACTGAATTGACCATAGTGTATGAGTGTGTGGGTTGCAGCTGGAAGGGCATCCGCTGTTTAAAACATCTGCTTGATAAGTTGGCGGTTCATTCCTCTGTGGCGACCTCTGATGAATAAGTAAAATGAATGAATGATTTATTTGAAGATTTATTATTTCTTAACTCCTCCCCTTCCGAGAGCCTACTCTATTCTGATTGGTCAGAAGATAATTGGGTCAGATTTAGATGGATCGTTTTACAGTTTGTATGTAAATATGGACGTTTCATAAGTTATTTTGTGCTTGCAATCTTTTGATAAATGCAAAAGTTTGTACATGCAATCATTTTATAAATGTAAGCTGATGATGAGGATAGGCTGGCATTATGATTTATAGCATTATGACGCTATAGATTTACATAGATTTTGTTTACATAGATGATTGTTTAAGGAATTAAACTAGAATCTATAGTGATTAATTTCAGCAGTTCAGAATCAATTCTGTTTCTTTAAGTGACAATAACTTTATTTATCACACACTTTGATCTATAAAACAGCTAAATTACCCACTGCAAGGAAATATTAAAAAAAAATATAAGGGCACTTTGTGAAAATAAACCTTAAGGGGTTAGTTCACACACAAGAAAATGACAATTTACTCACCCCCAAGTGGTTCCACGGCTTTTTGAGTTTCCTTTTTCTGTTGAACACATAAGAGGATATTCTGAAGAATGTTACAAGCTAGTAATCATTGACTTCCATAGTTGGAAAAAACGAATCCTATGGAAGTCAACAATCACAGAGCATTCCAACAGGGAAATAAAGAAGCCAAAGTGTGTAAATGTTTGATGGCAATTAATGATGACAGAATTTTCAATCTTGGGTGAACTATCAGTTTAAATCTCCTAAATTAGTGTGATAAATCACATATATGTCTTTAGAAAGATATGAAATAATGCTCATTCCTGGCTGAATTACTGGTGAACCATAATGACATCTCCATTCTTTAATCCAATTTGTGGAGATATAAAGTTGTGGTGTGTCAGAGAGGAAAAAAAGAGATTTTAACAATAAAAAAGACAGATAAAGGCTGTAAAAGAGAACAACAGATGAATGAAAGTATAAAAGAAAGGACGATTCTGCTGACCAGCTGCTGTTGAAGCCAGCTGATATCAGCATATGATGAACCTACCTGCAAACACACCAGAGAAACGAACAGACAGATAGATAGTGAGAGAGACAGTTTACCAAACCTCTCACCATGTGACACATACAGAGTCAAAAGAGCTCTTGTTGTTTGTTTTTGTGTTTATACACTGTGACAAACACACATGCGCACATTAACTGTCTCAGTGACACACAAACAGCTTCTCTGTGCTCTGTGCACATATATTATGTCAATCTCTGTAGCCCACGGCCTTCCATGCTTCTGTGGTTGGCTCATGGAAAAGTCAAGCAGTCTCTGTGAGCAACTCATTTGTGTGTGTACGTGGAGAGCACCTTGTGTTTAAGAGGAAAAAAAAAATGGGAGAGAGCCGCAGAATGACACAATATTTCTTCCCAGATGAGAAAAGAAAGAAAAAAGTATATAAAACTGTATTCTGGACTGACTCAGAAACGCTGTATGCTGTATGTTGCTTATTACCAAGGCAACTGGTATAACTGGAGGAGAGTAGATGCAGTTAGATGGTGGGATCACTCTTCTGTTCTCTTCTCTTCTCAGTTTTTAGGACATGCTTAAACAATGATTGTTTATTATGTTTGGTAGGAATCACTGATCTGTTTATGAAAGAGGAGCTCTGTGTCTTCATATAATATGATTTCACACCATTAGGCACAAATAACAAGCCTTATGAAAAAGAAGTGGTTAGCACTTTAAATTATAATACTTTTTTTCCCTTGTGTACATACTATGTACTTATAGTCAGTACATAAACTGGGTAATTACAAGGTACTTGCCTTAAACCTGCCACTGAACCTTACTAACCAGCCTGATCTCATGAGATAACGTAAGCATTTTACGTTTTGCCAGTTTAGTTGCTAATGAATTCGTACGAGTTCAGTCATACGAAAATGTACGATTTAAAAAAGGAGGTGTGGCACCCAACCCCACCCCTAAACCCAACCGCCATTGGTTGATGAGCAAATCGTACTAAATTGTACAAATTAGATTGTATGAATTCATACGAATTAGCCACTAAATCAACAATTACGAATTGCCGTGAGATAGCATTGAACTAACACAAACTAACTAACTAACACCTAGCGTACATTCTTATATTGTCAATATATTTTAAAGAGATACTTTGAACTCTGCTATCATTTACTCAAACTTTACATGTTCAAAACCTGTTTGAGTTCCTTTCTTTGTTGACCACAAAAAAAAAAGCATTACTTTGAAGAATGCTGGTCACTGGCACCCATTGTCTTCCATAGGAAAAAAATACTATAGAAGTCAATGGGTGCCAGTAAACAGCGTTCTACAAAATATCTTCTTTTTTTGTTGAACAGATGAGGTTTAAAATCCCATGAGAGAAAATAAATGAGGTTATCTACATTTTTGAGTGAACTATCTCTTTAATCACTCACTGGGTTTTATTTTAACGATCTAGGCCAGGGGTCACCAAACTTGTTTCTGAAGGGCTGGTGACCTGCAGATTTTAGCTCCAAAACTAATCAAACACACCAGAACAAGCTAATCAAGGTCTAACTAGGTATACTTAAAACATCCAGGCAGGTGTGTTGAGGCAACCTGGAGCTAAAACCTGCAGGGACACTGGCCCTCCAGGACCGAGATTGGAGACCCCTGATCTAGGCGCTAAGTCTGAAGTGCAGGGCGCAAAAACGTTAAGGGTGTGTTCGAATCCATTTATGCTATTTTAAGTACTGAAAAATATGTTTTGTGCTGCAGCACATGGTCTAACAGGGTTGTGCTTGTTCTCTTAATGAGTTCATTAAGCCAATCAGAGTCTCATCTCCCATTCCCTTTAAGAGTCAGTTGCGTCGCATCTTGGCGCATTTGCTCTTTACATGGTGGACTTTCTAAAAGGAAAAACTGAATGCTTCACAAGCAAGAACAGTTAAACAGAGCATCTGCAGGGTGAGGATAAAGAATGAGCCTCCTCCATTCGGCCTCTTTACTTTCTCTTTACTTTACTTTTACTCATTTACATTTGTGGAGTAAGGAAACGGTGGAAACTCACTCCTCTGAAGACATCCATTAGCCTACATATTTCAATTAGTTTGTTCAGCACAAAGATTTGTTTCAAAACTATCTCTAAATGAGCTAAGAAATAAATGAACAATAATAACGAACAATAATAACACATCCTATTCTATTCTTATGGTGACACACACGTCTCCAAAACCCGTCAGGTAGACAAATCCAAACTTGCTTTTATTAAAACAAATATAAATATGCATATAATAAATAATACTGATAATAATTATTTATTTTAGATTTTTTTTATTGTATACTTGTATTTTATAGCATGTTTGATTCCTCTGTTGTTATAGCACTTTAGGTTTTAATAAAACAATAATAATAACCAGCTGATAGGTGGAGAGACCTCTTAAGCCAATTTTGATATGGGGATGGTTAGGAGGCCATGATGAACAGAAGCGAATGGGCAGATCTGGCCAGGATGCCGAGGTAAACCCCCTACTCTTTTTCGAAGAACATCCTGGGGTTTGTAACGACCGCAGAGAGTCAGGACCTCAGGACCTTAGAATTGATTTGAGAAATGCATTAAGCTCTAAATAATTCAGTATATTAATTTCACATAATACATACTCTTTAAAAAAAGTATGCTAAAAAAACCTCCCAGAATGATGCATTTTACATAGAGTACATTAAATATGGTCTGCACAGTGAATCGTAATAAACAAAGTTACTCAGTTTCATGGTTTGAGAGGATCTCTCCTTTCAAAAGGGAACAAGTTCAAAGGGAATTTTTCTGGGGAATGTGAAATGTAACTCCCCAGCTCTTATCATTCCCCTCATACACGCATTTGCTCAAATTTTCCAATAGTTTCTAACGGTGGAGTGCGTGTTTCCCTTCCTCTCTGCTCGGCAGAACAATGCAACATTAACTTGAGAGAGGCACTGTGGGATATGGGCTCACCAAGGTGACTGCCTGACTTCCTTTAACATGTTTTCCATCTTACTTTTCTTCCATTACAGCTGCTTTTGCAGAAGGTTGTTTACAGATTGTCAGTGACCTTCTGACCTTTGTATCTTAAGCGCTTAGATTAGGTGCCCTTCTTATACTCTGAACTTCATAATGATCTGACCTTATATGTGGAATAACGTGGCTCTACAGCTAGGTATTTTAATGCATGCGATAGAAAAGTTAAAGGGGCATCAGGTGGTTTTCATTAGAAACGTTTTTGTTATGCTTGTTGAGAGTCTCTTCACGTCTCAATATCAATCATTATGTTAATGGATTTATGTATTCATAAATGCTGTGAAAATCTTTAAAAAAATAAAATATATTGTGTTCAAAGGGAAAAAAAGGTTTATTTTTTTACCCAGACATTTAAAAATAATATATTTTACAGCAGTAATCACAATACCGTGATAACGTGAAACCACGATATTTTTATCCAAGGTTATCATACCTGCAGAAACGTATACCGACCCATGCTTAATTGGGGTAAAAAAAATCCAAAGTTTGCTCATATTTTACTAACGCATCTCTCTCTGTTCGACACAAAATGAACTCTTGAGCTTAGATAAAATCAGAAATACATCATCCTTAATAAACAACCCTAATATTATGACACTAATGTATTAATTTGTCATTCATCCATCGTCATGTGTAGTAGTAGCCAGTAGGATAATTAAATAATAAGAGGGTGTACGATTAATCACAATGCAAACATCTTTCACAACACTTTGCTTGCGTATTTGTTGTTTTCCCTGCACAGCTCTTTTGTCTAAGATGCAGACAGAGATAAATCAACTCAAACAACAAGACATCCTTATATCAGTTAGTTTGGCCTGGGAATGTTGGCAGAGGCATTAGCGGAGAGGAACGGGATGACTCAGTGTATCACACTGATGGAAAATATGTCTCCTTTACAAACAAGTCGGAGCATTGTGCTGTAGAAAAAGAGTGTGCTTGGGAACGGGGGCTTTGCAGGATGGAATGCTGGGAATTAGGGTCGGGCAGGAGGGTGGGTGGGATGCAGGTCGGAAGGGAAGGGAAGGGCGATGAAAGAATGGAAGAACAACAGAAGAAAGAAAACATAAACTCTGTTGAGGAACATAGGAGAAACAGTTCTGGCTGTGCATTGTGAGTTGTGTATGATCTCTATGTGTTACAGTTCATTTGCTCTTTAGCATTATCTGCATGCACATTTTACTTAATACATGACAATGCTCAAGGGGGTCACAGTTCTGCAAAGTTTAGGTCCAACCCACAGCTTTTTAATAGTATCTAGTAGTCTTGAACAGAGATTTTCTTATTATGGGGAAGATGGAAAAAAGTCTGTACAGTGGTTCTTCATTAATCGAGAGAGTTACGTCCTAAAACTAGCACACAATAGGTGAAATCTGCAAAGTAGTCAGCTTTATATTTACAATAATTATAGATGTTTTAAGGTGGCCTAGTGGTTAGCACGTTCGACTCACAGCAAGAAGGTTGCTGGTTCGATCCCCGGCTGGGCCAGTTGGCATTTTTGTGTGGAGTTTGCATGTTCTCCCCGTGGTTGCGTGGGTTTCCTTCGGGTGCTCCAGTTTCCCCCACAGTCCAAAGACATGCGGTACAGGTGAATTGGGTAAGCTAAATTGTATGTGTGTGAATGAGAATGTATGGATGTGTTTCCCAGAGATGGGTTGTGGCTGGAAGGGCATCCGCTGCGTAAAACAAATGCTGGATAAGTTGGCGGTTCATTCCGCTGTGGCGACCCCGGATTAATAAAGGGACTAAGCCGAAAAGAAAATGAATGAATGAATAGATGTTTTAAGGCTGTAAAATTCCTCAGTACACTTTCTACACTATTTTCTCAGATAGGCGTTAACATTTTCACACTTTTCTCTCTTATTAAAAGCTCGCGTCCAGAAGTCCAACTTTTTGTTAAGTAAACTAATAGTTAATATTACACCCTCAGAAATAAAGGTACATAAATGAAAGCTGTCACTGGGGAAGTTCCTTTTTCAAAGTTAAACAAATGTACCTCAAATGTTCATGGTACCTTAAGGGTGCATGTCAGAACTTAAATGCACATATATTAAGGGATGCAGAAGTTACTGTATCTCTTTAAATGAACTTTTAATTCTTATCTACTTCTTACTAAAGTGCTTGCTGACCCTACGAACGTAATTAAATCGTTGCAGTGACCCCAGTGAAATCGAACCCTCTTTCTAATAATGTTCTTGTTATGAATTCAGCATGTGTGTGGGTGTGCTTTTGTGAATGTGTGTAAGGTCACCATCAATGTTAGTACGGATGCTGAACAATAGGGCCATTAAACGGGATAAATAAAGACAGGACATTGATTGTTTGGCAGTACATGTTTGGGGATCCATTACGCAGTTTTGGCAAAGGCAGCTTATTAATTTCTCATTTCCTTAGAGAGATATGCAAACATGGGCAAAATAGATTGCGCTTTCAATAGAAAGTCTTTGAAAACTCCCCACCACAATGCAACTGTGTTTTCAAAAGGCACATATTTGTACATAAATGATCCATTTAATTTCCTTAACGATGCATAAAAGCACATAGAAAGTACAAAAGTCTTGAATTTTTTTGCTGGCTCACGCCTCAAAGCAAAAAAGTCATTGGTTCAAGGCCAGGACCAGGTAACATTTCTGTGTGGAGTATCTGTGCATGTTCTTCTATGGCCAAAACTAAAATGGCCATGGTGTATGAGCGTGTGTGACTGAAAGGGCCCTATCAAAGTTAGTACAGTGTCTAAAGTGGACTATAAAAGTAAAGTGTAAACTATAGTGAAGTTATTGTTGTGTTGAGGATTGGAAACCTTCCCTTATCACAATAAATTACATGACTATTTTGATGTCTGTCTGCAGGACGAAGTAAAAGTATCTTCGAAAGTCAATGTGGCCAAGTCGATGAAGTTTCCAGAGCCTGTGGAAGGGGAAGCTGAGGGTGAACTCAAAGCGGCAGCAGAAGAAGGAGGAGAGGACAAAGAGAAAGTTAATCTGGACCTGTCCTCTGATGAAGAGGAGGTGGAGATTGAGGAGACCATTGAGGAGTCTCGAGCAGAACGCATCAAGCGGAGCAGCCTGCAACGTGTTCAGAACATCAAAACTGTTTTCTCCAAGGGAAATATGGAGAAAACCAAACAAAAGACCAAGGAGAACTTGGAGAAGACCAAACAGAAGACCAAAGAGAACCTTGAAAAAACTCGCATGAAGACCAAAGAGAACTTGGAAAAAACAAGACAGAGGACCAAGGAAAACCTTGAGAAGACCAAACAGAAGACCCGAGAGAACCTGGAGAAAACACGTCACAACATAGAAAAGAAAATGGGCAAACTTGGCACCCGCATGTCCGTGAACCCCGAGCGCAAGGAGAAGATGAAGACTTCACAGAAGAAGGTGATGAAGTCTTTTACTCCTGACCACACTATCTACGCCCGCTCCAAAACGGCCGTCTACAAGGTTCCACCATTCACCTTCCATGTGAAGAAGATCCGTGAAGGAGAAGTGGAGATCCAGGGAACTGAGATGGTGGAAGTTGGCGGTGACACAGAGGAGGTGGAGAACGCAGTGATGGAGGGAGAAGAAGACGCAGAGATGGAGTTGGAAGGTGGAGAGATGGTGGAAGAAGATGAGGATGAGACAGAAGACAGCCCTGAGATAAGAGCGCTGCTGGAGAAAGGAGACGAGCTGGTGCTGGTGGAAGATCATGACAGAGACAGCGATTAGTGTTAATGTGTGTGTGTGTTTGTATGTGTGTGTTCAGGGGCACTTGCACATTAGAGAAGCTGTAACAGAATATTTGATGGGTAGGAATTTGCCAGAAGTATTCTGACCATGTAAAAGGAGCAAAACTGATGGCGAAAATCTCTAATCACTGAACCGATGCCTGAAGAACTTTTGGTTCCTCAAAAGAGCATCAGATTCTCCAAAACCAATTTTTTTTCTCTAGGTGTCCGCAGAGATCCATCCCCATTGCAGTATTTGCAGTGTTCTTTGACGTAGTTTAATCTCCTGTGTGTAGGTGCCCTGAGCGAGTATGCTGTAATGCTAGTCCAGATGTTGAGATCATGAATGTGTCTGTTTGCATGTGTGTATTTGCATCTTTTCTAGCAGCAAATTGTTTCAAAATGAGTGCGTGTATGAGTGAGAGATTTACTGTACTAGTCCAAGTAACATAGTTCCTTGAATTCACCTTCTTTGGTAAGGCTATGGGGACTAGGCATGCTTACCAATAAGAATACCATGTGTATATGGGAGTATTTGTATGCTAGTTGGGCATAATGAACAGACAATAGCAATATTACGAAACCGATTACAAACACATGGCTTGATCAAATGAACAACAGACTTGTTGGACAGGTAGTTTCATTGTACTAGAAGAATACTTGGTCACACTTTATTTTAGTCCCACTGTGGATTCACAATGTAACCAGTTCTGGTTGTTCTGGAAAGTTCCCATATTTGCTAATTATGGTTAGGCTTAAAATCATAATTCCTCCAAAAATGAAAATGTACTCACTATTTACTTGAGTGTTTCCCAACCATTATGAGTTTCTTTCTTCTGTTGAACTCAAAAATATATATATTGAGGAAATTTGACATCCATATTGAGTAAATGGTTGCCTTGTGTCAGAACATGTCATCAGAATATCTTCCTTTGTGTTCACCAAAGGGTGAGTGAATGTTTTGGCGAACTGCCCCTTAAACACTCTCAGAAAAAATGGTACAATGTTGTACCAAAGAAGGTACAAACCCTTGTCATTGGGGCATATGGGACAGAATTGTACCTTAAGAAAAGACACAAATTTGTACCTTTTAAGGTCATGATTTGTACCATGGGAAACCAAAATGCACCTTTGTTTTTAAAAACCTGCAGATACAATATTGTATACTTTGTGAAAGGTTCCACCACAGTGAAAATAAGACACTTTGTACCTTAACAGTGTCAAAAATGCTTACCAACATTTATTAAAATGCCTTAAATGTTTAGTTTACAATACCTATAGTTTTATGTTCTACCAGTTGTTTTGTATTATTGTATTATAGGACTAAAAATTTATAAGTATCTTTAAACATATACTTTTAAATGATGATTCTTGTTTTAATATGGAAGTTATTCATAAAAATCACATTGCCTTTCCAGTCATATTTATTTTTATAGATACTGTCATAAAAAAGGAGTTGTTCAACACTTTTGTACCTTTTATATGAGAACAATTGTGTACCTTCACTTCAGTTGTACCAGAAAAGGCACAGAACAGTATAAGAGGTCTTTTCAGTACCATATAAGGTACAATTTTTACAAAGGTACAAATCTGTTCCTCAAGGAACATTATTTGTACCATCGTGTATCTTTTTTCTGAGAGTGAAGATTAAGTTTTGAGTTACGACTAGTAACAATGAACCAAGTTAACAATGAAACCACCATGTTAATGAAATTCACGTCTAAATGTAATTAATACATGTAGCGACATGTATGTACATGATATGTATGCTGTATCAGTTGATAAAGTACATGCAAGGCCACCTAAATTAAAGTGTGACCGATTAAAGTATACTTATCGCATATGTAAAGTTGCTGTTCTTCACTTTTCATCTATGGAGGAACAAACCAAAAACCTGAAGTATTGCTTCTAAGTGCTCGTTTTATATATATTTTATATATATTGGAGTTTAATGAATAATGTTACATTTCCATAAAACAGACTGTCATGGTGAAACTGTTACACTGATTGTCTTGATCTCAATGTGATGAATTGTTCTGCATGAGGTTTACAGAAAAATATCGAAATATTCAGATTATAGAAGAAATATAATGCTCTACATGATATTGGTTGCAGAATAGCGGTCCAGGCTTGCTTCTTTTACCTATTTTAAACTACTGTTTGTGTAAGATTTGTACGCCCCCTGGTGGACATGTTTGGTAATGTTGTAAAAAGGCCACTGAGGCGCCTGACGTCATCAGAACTCTCTCATATGCTTTTGAATCACTGCTATTACTGAGAGCACAATCCTGTTTCCGATGTTTCTTTTATTCTTCTCGTTGTTAGGGTTGTATCATTTTCAATAGTTGCGTAATCTTGCAAAACCTCTTTGTTTTATTTTTGCTTGTTTAGCTGATGATGCATTGTAATGTCACGTCTTAACCACTAATGTGTTAATAAAAACATTCATGCTTCACACTTTGAGTGTTTATCCGTGAGGTTTTTCATTAAAATGTACAAAAACCACTAGAACTGGGTTATACATTTTAGTTATATAAAACTAATTGTTGTCATGACTTTTTGATTATATCGTTTAAGTGCATGTTGCAAAAAATATATGCAAAAAGACTAAAATGCTGAAATGATCCAAATGTCTTCAGAAAGAATAGATTACTAATTTAAAGTAACTAGTAACTGCAATTACAACACCTAAACATGGGAACATTTTAAGCTAAAATCGCTTGCCATCATTCTGAAATGATCAATTACTGCAACAGTCAGTAATAATAATAATCCGATAATTGATATCTATTTAGAAATAGATGGACAGACAGATCTTCGAGTATTTGCTCCCAAACACACTTTGAGAGTGCCCAAACAGCTCCTCAAATAAACCTGATCTTTACACATTTATAAAAAGGTAAGCAATGCTGACATCTCCTGGACAGGTCATGAGAAACACAAATCAAACTATTATGAACTATTATTCATGTTTTGAGTAAATAGGACAATTGTTCGATATGATTGCTTGGTTCTTGAAATTGCTTATTTTGCCTTCAACTCTTTACAAATGCAAAAGTAAACAATATGATGTTTTATAAAGCAAATACTTAATATTTAAATTTCGGAAAGTAGGGTATACTCTTAATATCTACTCCAACTTCAGACTTAAAGGTTTGTTTCCACGGGTAGTTGATTTATACAGAACAAATGTTTCCACTACTCCACCTGTCATGTTATATGTGCAAGCAGCAAGGATATTTTACCTTTGTTAAATCTATTGAAAGCATTGTTCATCCAAAATTAAAAACTCACCCTCCACTTGTTCCAAACCAGCCTGACTTTCTTTCGTCTGTTGAACACATTTATTCTTTTGAAGAATGTTGGAAACTTCAGGGAAGATGAGGAGCTCAGTCTTTGCCAGGTTTCATCCATGCTGAGATGTGCTTCAGGCAGTCTGAGTAAAAAAAAAAAAGAGTCTTCGATATGATTGCATGAAACTGCTTATTTTGTCTTCAACACTTTACAAATGCAAAAGTAAACAATATGTTTTGTAAAGCAAATAATTAATTAAAATTCGGAAAGTAGGATATACTCTTAGTAGGATATATTCAGTCTTTGCCAGGTTTCATCCATGATGAGATGTACTTTAGGCAGTCTGAGATCTGTGCAGCTACCACTGGATCAGTTGAAAAGAAAAATCATGTGTCATCAGAATACTCCTGGTAGTAGCAACTGATTAAGTGATGCACAAGAGGAAGGATCCAAGGCCTGAACCCTAATGAACCCCTCTGACTAGATGATGTGCTTTGGATTTACCTGTTGCCCAGTGCACAGAGTACTCACATTTTCCCTAATTTTCTGACATATAAGAGATTTTTCCGTCATATTATGAAGCAATACTATCACAAAATTATTATTTTGTAGAAGATCACTATCAGTGCTTCAATGTCTACATTAAGCCACTTATGTGCGCATATAAATAAAGGTAAGTAATTATAAAATATACAGAAACACTGTATTAGTCCAGCAACAAATAATAAGAGAGTCTTTAGAGGATTGCAAGACATTGTGTAGTGCCAATTAGTGAAAAAAGAACAGTATTGCTTATGATTTTAGCAATTATTGCATATTGCTCCATGATATTATCTTTTATTATAAGAATGTTGGTTTTAAGGTTATCTGTATTCTAATGTGCTCCTAAACAATGAAAAAAAGTCATTTAGAAGAAATATGCGTCAGATTTTCTGCCCAATCAAATGCTTGCGTGAATCTAAATGTCTCTTTGTGCAAATTATGTCAATATACTGAATAACACTTATCAACCCCCTCCCCATAAAAAAGATAGATAGATAGATAGATAGATAGATAGATAGATAGATAGATAGA
>CAIGQQ010006529.1:0-11181 GCA_903798035.1 Danio albolineatus | reverse complement strand
CTGATGCTGCTCTGTTTACAGAGTAATAAGACACCTTTTGCTCGATCGGATCACAGGTAAACAAGAGAGACACAATCCAGTTCAAAAACATGCCGTATAAATCTTGAGCCTTTTGTCCATTTCCGATCATACTGCACGGGCTTTCATTCTAATACCGCCAAAAGTAATGCTTTTTTTGTAAAGATTGCCTGATCCTGCCTGATCGATAGATATGCAGAATAATATTTAAGGTTACATTGCATACTAAAAATTATTATGCATGTAATTATTATAGTTTTTTTTTTAAATAGAATATAATAAAGTTGATTCAGAAAACTAAAAGGCTAAACTATTTCATGTTTGACTCATATGTTTTATCTAAGTATTTATTATTTAATTTTTATTATTTGTCCACTCAAGGTTTATACTGTAGGGATTTCAAGAAGTATTTAGTTAAGTTACGTATTGAGTAATTAAGTTACTTTTCAGACACAGTAATTAGAAAAGTATTTTAAATACAATATTGATTAAGTAATTAGTAATTAATTACTTTTTTAACGTAACTTACCCAACACTGCTTATAACACAGAGGTAATGAATTCTACTGATGGAATGGTGTTCTTAGGCGTGGCTCCTGTGACTATTTTAGTACAGCAAGCTTAACATTTGGTGTCACCAACCTAATGACAGTGATAGTGACGCTGGTAGAAATGATTATCTCGGACCAATCAGTGATCAACAGTGTGTATAATTCATGTTTTGATAATTGTACAGCTCACTTGGAACATGAAAATAGTACTAGGTACGGAACACTGTAGGGAAAAACGCTAAAGTGGGTTGTACAGCACCGTACCATGCAGTGAAAAATGGTTTGAAATGTCTAGTGAGTTTGTCTAAATGAATGCAACCCCTTCTCAGAAACAGATAAAGGTGACTGGCAGTGTTTCTATTTTTAAAGCACATATGACAACTCTGTCAGAAATCAAATGATGGGGTTATTTCTTTATCACATTTGAAAAGTAACATAACCTTTGCACTAAAAATAACTGATAATGTGAAAAGAGAAATAAGTGATGTGATTTTACCCTTTTTTTTTTACAGCTATGAGCTCCTTTGTGGAGGCTTTCCTCACAGAACTCATACCTGATGCTCTTCCATGAATGTGCAACATTGTATCAGGTGAGCTACCAAGCAAGTTTACTGTATCTGATAGTCATATCTTGCATTTACAATTATTTGATGGTCTGTTTAAATTCTGAGCTCTGATTGACTCTAAGGTGTGCAATAAAATAGTTTAACGCAAAGTTCCAATGAGTTTGAATCTTAGTTGGTCTGCATAGTTGAAAATCTGCTTCTCTCAAACATTAGAAGTGACCAGTAACTCACTAACAGTTGCCAGAGCCTTCATTCCAATGTGTGATGTCAGATGTGCTTCATCAGAAAGCTGATGTCTAACCTACTCACAAATATGCTCAAAAATATTTGTGATGAGGTAGCTAATGCAGGTTACTATGATCTATTAGATATGGCCATGGCATGTACACACGAAGGCATGATCTCTTTCATGCATTCTCTATCTCTCTGTCTGTAACAGACTCAAACAGGGGAGATCTAACATGCAGTAACTAATGCAAATTCTATCAAATATTACACTGCAAAGAGCATTGCTAGTTTTGACTTGTATACCTTGAGAAATGACCATGGAATAAATGGGATAATCAATGGCTTGTGAATGAATTTTAAATGCACTTAACATTAGTTGTTTCTTCGTCTCTGCATTGTGCATTTAAAATTGTGTAATACATACAAATGCATCAATGCACTGATTATCAATTACTTAATCACTTGGCTGATTATTTTATGAGAGTGGTAATTATTTATTTGTTTAATTAATTTGGAGATATATGACACAAATGTTAAAATATTGTGAGTGATGTTCTTGCACAGACCAGATGTTTTGCCTCAGTATATCGCCAAGAGCTACAGGTATTATAATATCTTGCCTGTTTATTAGGGCTGAGCGATTAATCTAAAGCAATTTTTTTATTTGCATTTTGTCACTGGTGCAGTTTTAGTACAACAACAGCATGTGCTTTCAAATAGAGCAGCATTTACTACAGAGTGATACAATTTACACTGACAGACAAAGCAAAATTGCATTTAAAAAAATATATTATATAAATAAATAAATAATAATTTATCAAGTCATCTGCACTTCAATAACTGTCTGGTTTAGCTCAGCTACCAAATCTGACCTTCGAAGACTATGTCGAATAGTTCGGACTGCTGAGCGAATCATTGGCACAACCCTCCCTACTCTCCAAGAACTGTACTCATCTAGAGCGAGCAGAAGGGCTGCCAAAATCACTTTGACCCCTCACACCCAGCACACTGCCTCTTTGAACTGTTACCTTCTGGTCGACGCTACAGAGCACTGCGCACCAGAACAGCCCGACACAGAAACAGTTTCTTCCCACAGGCAATCCATCTCATGAACACTTGATGATAATAATCGTGGAACCAACATCACTACTTGCAATACACATTTTACATACACATACTGTAAACTTATTTAACAACACACTTTACATGCCAATTTGCACGTGACAGCTGCACATATAACGTTGTATATAGTAATACACCTGTACATACACTTGTCAATTTGTATATTTGCATTTAACACTTACTTCTATTTTTAAAATATATTTATTATCTGTTTTTTTGTCCTGTCTCAGTAATTCTGTTGCACTGTAGAAGCTCTGTCACGAGAACAAATTCCTCGCATGTGTTTACATACCTGGCAATAAAGCTCTTTCTGATTCTGATTCTGAAATAAATAAAACTATTTAATTTGATGATAATGAAATCAAGACAATCTTTCTTTGATAATGACAGCTGTTTGTGTCACTTCTCAGTGTGGCTGTGTGTACTAAATATTGCACAGGGGGAAAAAACTAATATAAAAAGGCAAATTTTTAATCCAAATTCATTTCAAAGCTTTATTCAAGTGTTTGAAAGCAATCCTCAATGTGAGATGATTCTGCACTGTAAAAAATCCTGGTTGCCTTCAATTTTTAAGCTGAATCAAATTAACCTTATGAGTCCATTGAACTTATATTATGTGAAACTTTTTTAAAACAGCTTGCATAACTTACAAAATTAAGTTAGAGCATGATTAATTTAGTTTAATGAGTTACAATGATCTAAAAACACATGCTGTCCGGACTAATTGATCATGTAATTTTTTACAGCATGAAGTCATGTGATTATTAGTGATGCTGAATCAATAAAAGCAGTTAAATATTGTGTTAATGCAACACTATGGAAATTTCCTGGGTTTCTGCATGAGAGCGACCTCTAGCTAAGTAATTTACTGCTAAACACACAGCCATGCTTCCCTCTCAAGATGTGCAGGAAAAAAAAATCACAGGAAGGATTTTTTTATTATTATTATTCTCTCAATTTAACAGTATTATCATTCACTTGCATTTTGTGAATTTTAGTCAGTTTAATCTACTTTTATGTTCTACCCAAGAAGAAAATCTCACCTAGATCCCGAGGGTGATAAAATTAAAAGCACATTGTATTTTTGAGTGAACTACCCAGGGCCGGATTAACCAATGGGCATTATGGGCACGGGCCCAGGGGCCCGTGCGCACCTGGGGCCCTTGCGAGGGGGGAAAATGCAGATTTTGGAGTGTCTATTTTGGCTAAGTGCAAATAGTGCACCTCGTTGGAATAAGCTAGTTGAGAGATTCGCGCCCATCTCTGCTTGATTGGCTGAGACAACATAACTAGAGCGCGCTACTGACATCAGTATAAGTGGTGAAAAGCGTAAAGCTCGTAAAGCGCATGGCACTATGTTTTGACGCAATCGATCATGAACCCAGTTCGAATCCAGCACCTGATGAACACCTTCTTTTTTCCCATATCAGATTTTGCTTACTCTTCATCACGAGGAAGACATGTAGGAATCATTAATAAGTGTGTGTATTATGGAAGACTCAGATTCGTAGAACTAGATTGGAGAAGTGTTATATTCAAATCATATATGTTATAAGTTTTTAGAAGTTATACATAAAAATACCCTTAAATATATATATTAGTACTGCCTCAGTGAACTTGAACAAGTCTATTATAATCCATTAATTTTCGCTAGTTTTATTAGTATTTTTTTCTTTCAAAGTGTGCTTTAAATCCTTTAAAAATAAGTTAATTCTCTGTACACTAAAAATATATGTACTGAATATCATTTATTTTAAAAATGTGGGCAATACATTATAGATTAATTTAATTAAAAATAATATTAATAATTATCTTAATTTTTTTATTCGACTAAAGGGGTGCTGCCAGGTAGGGGGCCTACATGACATTGTGCCCAGAGGTCTCTGAATTCTTAATCTGGGCCTGGAACTACCCCTCTAATGTAACCACTCATTGTTCAACATACAAGCAGAAAGGGACCAGTGCTGTATTATGGTTTGCTTGTGGTGTGTCGGTCGTGCAGAGACTCTCCCATGAAGTCATGAGAGATGAGGTCAGTGTTGTCATTATGTGTCCAGCAGAAGCAGAGGTCCCGTCTGTCTCTCTATGAGCACAGGTGCAGGACTCTGGCAGAAACTACTGCTCTCAGTACTACAGAACATTGAAAACACGACTGTCAAGAGTAATATTCGCCTGCGTACATGCCTGCTCCGCTTACACCATAGAGCATGTAAGTCCCAGTGCAGTAAAGAACATGCATATTACTGCTCAAGCTGCAGTCATATATGGGTCAAAGCGGAGAATGGCTTCTCAAGTTTTGAAACAATCTTTTTTTTCCTATTAAATTTTCTTTCTGAGAAAATACTTTTATATACATTTTTGCTGTTGTTTACAGAACACACCCTCTAAAATGACATTCAATGTAACGATTGTTTATATATCAAAACAAATATCAGGCATATTTGCAACAGGAATCCTTAGATAGCATATAAAAAAAGCCCCAACATACTAATTCATTGCCATTTTCAACATTTAAATTTTGCCACTATCCTTTAATAGTGGATCTGGGTCTAACTAACCCATTTGTCAACAAAAAAGTTTTGATATTTTTTAAAAAAATCATGTTTGATTACTCATTCTTTTAATTTGATGCAATCACCAAAATGGGACCTCTTATATTATATATACTTTTATTTTAAATTGTGCAAAATACAGTGTAAGTCATTACACAATCAACTGCAGAAATGTAGATTCAACTGTGAATATACAGCGGGGACAATAAGTATTGAACACGACATGTTTTTTCCTGGGAATAATATTTCTAAAGGAGCTGTTGACATGGAATTGCACCAGATTTTGGTAAAAAAAAAATAATAATAATAATACAAACATAAAAATTAAACAAAACAAATAAATCTGAAAACTTACTAATGTGTAATAACAATGAAATGACGCAAGGAGAAAGTACTGATGAAACGAATTGAAGCGTTTTTAATGATGGCAGCTTAAAGACGACTCTTATATGGAGAACGAAGTCCCAAGCATTGCTCATGCATGTTTTTTTTTTTTACAGTATTAAAAATCTTGATGGTTCGGTGGATCTTGTCTATCAAATCTGATCTTTAATTTGTATTTCCTATTAAATTCAAGTCAGGTGATTGGCTAGGCCATTCTACAGCTTGATTTTCTTTCTCTGAAAGAATTTGAGAGTTTCCTTGGCTGAGTTTTGAACCATTGTCTTGCTAAAATGTCCACCCTGGTTTCCTCTTCATCGCCCTGATAATGCAGATGTTGGACTTAAGCAGCAAATATTAATTTACACTGGCGAAGAGCAGAGGGTTGTTGAAGAACTACTGGAGTGATTTCAGCTGCTGTCTGGGCTTTCACTGCCTTTCTAAACCTCCCTTTCTTCATGCGTTCAATGCATTTTCTCAGCATCGTTTCATTTTATTACACATAACTTCAATTGTAAACTTATTTGATTTGTTTTCTTTGCATACAGTATGTGGTTTTCTTTGGTTGCTATCAACATCCGGTGAAAATTAAAAGTCAACAACACCTTTAGAAATATGTTTTTGACACGTTAAAAAAAAATAAAGTTTTCTGTTTGTTCAAACAACTACTTTTCATTTAAGTGAAGTTTATTTAGAAACTAATTTCGAGAGGATCAAGTGCTTCTGATTGACACGGCTGGCCCTGAGTCAAGCTATTGCACAATCCACCAATCAGACGATTCCCATCTTAGTATAAATAACCAAAGCATCTTACCTTAGTCATCTTCGTCTTGAAGAACCCCCCTTCCACCCCCTCTTCTCCCTTTTTTTTTCCTCTATAAGGCAGCACGGCGGCCCAGTGGCTAGCACCGTTGCCTCACAACAAGAATGCCACTGGTTCGGGCCTCTACCCTGCCAGTTGACATTTCTGTGCGGAGTGTATGTTCTCCCTGTGCTCGCATGGGTTTTTCCCCGGGTCCTGCGATTTCCTCCCACAGTACAAAAACATGAGACACAAGTAAATTGACTAAAAGCACCATAGTCAAATTTCACCAGCAGCATACCCTCATAGGAATTCTTAAGCAGCAGGACGGCGGGGGGTTCACGAGATCTACCTGAGCTCAAACTCCCGCCCTGCAAACTAGAGGGAGCCCCAGGCTCGAGAATCTTATGAGCTCAGGGCTCTCTCCTGGGACAGCATGCCAAACAAGCTTTATTAGCAATCCTCAGATAAGTGTGAACTCTTGAAAATCAGCTTAAACAACAAAACTCTTGAGGTTTTTGTTTTGCGACAACTTAATTACTACAGTATGTTCTATTCACTTAAATTTGTAAAAACTAATAAGTTAGCTTGATTCCTTTCCAATTTGTCTCAAAACAAATCGATTGTGTGGAACCCAGCATTTTTTACAGTCTGTGTGTATGTGTGTGTGTGTGTGTGTGAATCATTAAATTATGCAGCTATTTTGAAGAAAAAATATGTTTCATTATCAAAATACACTGCACTTACACAAAAAACATTTGACATACAGCTTGTGTCTGAGATCCACTGAAGATTTATGATAAATTCCACAAAAGGTGCGTCACGCTAATGCAATCATTTTTCATGTGCGATAATTATATCTTGCATGTATCCTGATGAATGAGGAGGAGAGATGCCTCCTATCATCCTGTTTCGCTCAGGATTTATCTAACTTATCATTAAACTGGCAGTACGGCACATTTCATTTCCAGTCAGTCTCCCACGGCAAGTTGCACATAGCTGCATGTCAAAGATTCAAAGCACATGCTGGGAAGGCTGATTGAGCTGGGTATGATCGCACCCTTCAGCCGAAACCTGAGACTCAGCTGAGGAAACGAGTCACATCAACACCCAGCATCCCTCAGTCTGTACAGCGGGTCAGAAGGCCAGGGCTGTTGTGCAAGAGCGCATTACCTCATTAACAGAGCATGCGAACGTCGACAGATACTGTATTTCTGTTTCCCAAACAAACCTGTGTCACGATGCCAAGAACATTGCACATGATAAAGAGTGACACCTTTCAGCGCTCGCGTTAGGAAAAAACTGCCACTTTACTGTTTATAAATGCTTCTCACACAAACTGATCTCACACAGACACAATGTTCAGTGAAACCATGCACTCAGGAAGCTAATTCGAGACACTGCACATGAAAAAAGAAGAAAAAAGTAAATTATTCATGTCAATTTTGATGAAGTGTTTCAGTCTAATGTAAGGTAAACAGTTAAAATACTGTTTCTTTTGTCACTCTTAATCAATTTGCGTTTGGAGATTTCAACTTCAATGCACATTTTAAAGGCCGTTTTCTCAAAATGAGTTTTTTCCCCTGCACGGAGCCATAAATCACTTCAGCAGCACTTCATAAACATTAATATCTGTATTCTGAAGGTTTTACAAAAACATTTGTCCATACTTCATTTGCTTAACTCTAATATGTCATCAAAATGAAACTAAGTTTTAGATTATTGACCTTCAATGTGGTAGTGTGCTCGTTTTTGCGATTGTTTTTGAACTTCACATTCAGTCGCCTATGGGAGAAATGACTAGGTATAATAAACGGCAGAAGACGGTCAAACTACTTGCTCTACAAACAAGTGTTTGCATGATTATACAGAAAAAGCAGAATAATATAATAAGAAAATATCAGTTTGCAACATCAAGCAGCATAACAAGCTGTTTTTAACATCTTAAAATGAATGAATGTGAATGAGAATGGAAGTCTCGAGACAAAAAGACTCAAATGGCTGCGCCCACTCGTACAAGCAAAATAAGGTCAATAGTACTACAAATATATGGAAATCAGTGCATATACAGTAATGAAATAATACCTTGTTTGCGTATTTAAACATTCATTTCTTCATTTTCCTTCGGCTGAGTCTCTTATCCAGCATATCTTTTACACAAGGGATGCCCTACCAGCTGCAACCCAGTACTGGGAAACACCCATTCACACTCATACAGACATACACTACTGCCAATTTAGTTTATTCAATTCATCTATAGTGCATGTCTTTTGAAGGAAACCAATGTAAACACGAGGAGAACATGCAAACTCCACACAAAAATGCCAGCTGGCACAGCCGGGACTCAAAGCAGCGACCTTCTTGCTGTGAGGCGAAACTGCTAACCACTGAGCCACCATGTCACCCCATATTTAAAGTTCAAAAGTAACACAGGATAAGTAAATATTAAATTTTAGAACACCTCTTATAATTAATGGAGCTGTTTGCGATTCTTAACAAGTGACAAGTTGACTTTACACAGTGAGTAAATCTGTTGTAACTTGGAACTAATACTGTACTGTTAGTGTTTTACTCATTTATTTACTTTCCTTTCGGCTGAGACCAATATTTAAAAGAAGTCACCACAGCGGAATGAACCGTCAACTATTCCGACATATGTTTTACACAGCAGATGCCCTTCCAGCCACAACCCAGCACTGGGAAACACCCATAAACTCTTACATTCACACACACTCATACACTATAGCCAATTTACAGTAGTTTATTCGGTTCAACTAGAGCGCATGTCTTTGAACTGTGGGGGAAACTGGAGCACCCGGAAGTGTTGGAATATTTAATCCATTCCATGCGTGTTCAATAAAAAAGGTCAGGAGATGTTTTTCTTCAATGTCAAACATCATAACAATTTATTAGATACAAATGAATATTTCGATTCACAGAATTCTGTTCTCCTCAATGCAATGTAAAAGTTACATTCAGGAGGTGCGCAACAGTTCTCATTTTCTGACTCCAACTTTTATATGTAGCTGATATTAACGGGTGGAGTTTAGTGAAATTCATCACTTGTCAATCATTCTCCAGTCCTCCATTGGCCGCACCTCCATACGTCCTCTTTTGGTACGATTGTCTGCACAACATTAAAAGCTAGTGATGGGTCGTTCTTGAACGATTCGTTCATTTTGAACGAATCTTTAATATGACTCTGGAACGACGAGTCCTCTCAGGGAGTGATTCGTTCATCCGCGCATGCGCAGATTGAACACAGATGTGCAGGTTTCATTCATTTTTCAAGTCTTTTAATTCTTTCATCACACGAAAGACAAAAGCCAATCATATGCGTTTAGAGCCGGAAAGAGATTTGATCCGTTCATGTATCGAGTCCTCTGTTTGAGTCACTCGGTCATCACGTGAAAGACAAAAGACAATCATATGCATTTAGAGCCGGAAAGAGATTTGATCCGTTCACCTCCCGAGTCCTCAGTCCGAGTCGTTCAACACGTGAAAGACACAGAAGCCAATCGTATGCATTTAGAGCCGGAAACAGATTTGAACCGTTCACCTCCCGAGTCCTCGGTCTGAGTCATGTCTCTTTACATTTTGTCACGTGATGAACGAACCAGAAGACTCGAAAGGTGAACTAGTCATGGCTCCTTTCGGCTCAGACTGTACATTGGTTGAGATTATATGGACTGTCCGTGTGACGTGAACGAACCACTGAAATTTGAAAACATGAAGAGGTGAGCTGAGGCAAAAATATCTTCATAGACAAAAGAGCAGGCAAACAGTGAATGATTATTTTCTCTTATAGCATTCTATTTATGACTTGTTTGTAGTGTGATCAACATTTGGGCTAGTTGTACATGTGTTTGGAAGCAATTCGTAACAGTTTAATAATATATTGGCAAATTGAACGAAATGAACGAAATGACTCGAAAAAAGATTCATTCATCTCGATGAACGAGACTTAAAGATCCGAGTCAGTAAAATGATCCGAACTTCCCATCACTATTAAAAGCCTCACCTTTTCTCAACTGCAAATATTCTGTGCTCACAGGAAGTTTTGCTGCAGAGCTCAAATTACTTTTAGACAAGCATTTATCTACTTCTGCAAAAATGCATCATTAGTATGCAAACATATCAAACTCAACAGAAGAAGTTCAGGTAATATTTTACCTTAAGCAATATCAATACAATTGCGTAATGAACTAACAAGATGCAAAAAATAAAAAAATATATATTCCTTTTTGTCCCAATAGAAGAAACCCGTGCAGAACACGTAAACTCCTCACAGAAATGCCCACTAATCAAGCCGGGACACAAACCAGCGACCTTTTTGCTGTGAGGCGACCAACATACAGTAGGCTCATTCTGAAAACGTAGCCCTACATACATCAGTGTTGGGTAAGTTACTTAAAAAAAGTAATTAATTACTAATTATTAATTACTTAATCAATATTGTATTTAAAATACTTTTCTAATTACTGTGTCTAAAAAGTAACTTAATTACTCAATAAGTAACTTAACTAAATACTTCTTGAAATCCCTATAAACCTTGAGTGGACAAATAATACAAATTTAACTCTGTAAATAATAAATACTTAGATAAAACATATGAGTCAAACATGAAATAGTTTAGCCTTTTAGTTTTCTGAATCATCTTTATTATATTCGATTAAAAAAAAAAACTAAATTAATTGCATGCATAATAATTTTTAGTATGCAATGTAACCTTCTTAAATATTATTCTGCATATCTATCGATCAGGCAGGATCATGCAATCTTTACAAAAAAAGCATTATTTTTCGTGGTATTAGAATGAAAGCCCGTGCAGTATGATCGGAAGTGGACAAAAGGCTTCAGATTTATACGGCATGTTTTTGAACTGGATTGTGTCTCTCTTGTTTACCTGTGATCAGATCGAGCAAAAGGTGTCTTATTACTCTGTAAACAGAGCAGCATCAG
>CAIGQQ010006527.1:0-12003 GCA_903798035.1 Danio albolineatus | reverse complement strand
ATATGTATAATATATTTAAATGTATTATATAAATAAATAAATATATAAATAAATATATTTATATGCTTTCTTTTAATAAATATTTCTTTTCTAATTTAATCTCATTTAAGTAATTTTGTTGTATAATGAAATAATACATGCTGGTTCTTGTTGATAATAATAATAATGATGGAAAAAAAAGCCTTTGCTGATAGATTCACAACAACAATGCATCGTTTATCTGGGCATAAAACTGGTGTTCTTATTATACTCGAGTTACTAATTTTATTCAGCTACTTCTTTACGTTTTGTAATTCGACAACATTCAATTCTATTCACTGACATGGTGTAGAAAAGAACACAAGGATACTCTGCAAAAGGTTACATTTTGTGCTTCACAGAAAAGAGAAAACCATAAGAGCAAGTAAATGACAATATAACAATAATCACAAGACAAACCAAATGCCCACAGAATTGCTAAATCATATTCATGTGAAGTAATCGCGTACCTTTCTGCTTCTTGCGGATCTTCTCCACCAGAGCTCGAATCTGAATATATTCCTCCCACTCTTTCCCAGGAGAAGGAGCAGTGCTGCTACACTCTGAACGGGAGAAAGAAAAATGGAACATTCCAATAAATTCTTATTTAACATTCATTTATGCTTAGATAAACAAAAACCAACAGGGGACTGTGAGGAAATAGGTAAGTGTTCTATATTAAGCAGAGTAAATGCTGGTTAGTTCATTTCCTCTATCGGCTGTTTTTGTAAAATTTTGCAACATCCATTGGCTTGGTATCGCTTTTACAAGAGCGCAAAACACAAATTGCATTTCAAATGAACAAACGCACGTTCTCCCAAAATGGGCTTAATATTTTGAGTAGATGTTTGTAGTAGTTCAAATTTGAGTTGAATTAATTGATTAATCAATGAAGAACCACCACACTCTTGAATAAACTCTCAGCCTCAGATGACTCCTTTAGTACAATAGCTTTAACTTGTGGAAATCATTGAAGAGGCTCAACTACAATAACAAATATTTTAATAATCTCATAATATAACAATAATAATAATGTTTATTTTTTATAGCGCCTTTCCAGTGCTCAAAGACGCCTTACAAGAAAACAACAATCAAAAAAAAAAGGAACCAGAAACATCTACAGATCTTAATGACTGAAGCATTCATAAAAGTCATAAGTGTTTATAATGCTTTATACTCACTCTGCAGCAGTTCAGAGATTAAATTCATCATTTCTTTGGGAGAAACCGCAGCGGTGGCTCCGGTCCCCGATTTCTGGGTCTTCACTCGGCTCTTTTTGCCCATCTTGCTGGTCTGAGAGAGAGGATGGCTGTGGAAATATAAACTTCAAATTAAATATAACTGCTGTAAAATTAAGCTAAAAACAGCTCCTTCATGCATCCTAGAAGGTTGTGCAGTAAATGAACCAACAGTCTGAAAAGTACAGGAATTCATGTCTCTTTAATAAATATTTACATCCAGTGGACTAGATGCTGTATATTCAGAAATAAATGACAGAAACATGCGAATGTTTGACATCTAAAATAATCTCTGAACCTGGAATTACTGCCAAGGAAGGTTAAAGATCACTGAGAGGGATTAAACGGATGGCTAAAATGAGCCAAAGGGCACTAAATCAGGTACTTATTTGTAAACACTGAGAACATGGATTACATGAAGCTAATTAAATACAACATACTCATGTCGTTTACAATAAATGAGTTCTGCAGCTAAAGTGAGCCCTAAATCAGGCTGTAAACAACACTGATTGAGCACATGGATTATATAAAAACTCATCAAATATAAGATATGCATTATACTTGTATGAAACGTACATGTAGTTAACTTAAGAAACGGTCTGGCATCTTTACTTTACAAATGTGGGCATAACACAAAAAGACAACTACAAGAACGTTTAAGTTAAGCCATCAATCTTGAAAGGCTCAATGCAATATTTAGCATGATCAAATTGCAAAAGAGGGCGCCACGGTGGCCGAGTGGTTAGCACGTTCGCCTCACAGCAAGAAGGTCGCTGGTTCGATCCCCGGCTGGGCCAGTTGGCATTTCTGTGTGGAGTTTGCATGTTCTCCCCGTGGTTGCGTGGGTTTCCTCCGGGTGCTCCGGTTTCCCCCACAGTCCAAAGACATGCGGTACAGGTGAATTGGGTAGGCTAAATTGTCCGTAGTGTATGGGTGTGAATGAGAATGTATGGATGTGTTTCCCAGAGATGGGTTGTGGCTGGAAGGGCATCCGCTGCGTAAAACAAATGCTGGATAAGTTGGCGGTTCATTCCGCTGTGGCGACCCCGGATTAATAAAGGGACTAAGCCGAAAAGAAAATGAATGAATGAAATTGCAAAAGAAACATGGATTTCATAATTAGGGTAAAGTTTGTTTTGTTTTCACACATATGGACTTTCTCCTCAAAAATGTAATTTCATATTAGCAGCCAATGACTATCAAAGTACAACACAGTCAACTGTTCACAGTCAGTTAAATAGTGCTAATGTTGTTCTAAAGTCATACTTGCATGCTATTTCAGACCTAATATTCAAGATAGTGTGGTAAACAATATAGGGAGCATGTCACAAGTTGTCACTGAATTAATGTGTGCATATAAAACCAACTTTACCTCAATGATTTCACAGAGATAAATTCAGAGGGCATCAAAAAATCCCTAACATTGCTTTTATTTGGGTAAAGTTTCATTTACTTTCCAAATTCATTCTTTCCAAAATCTAAATGGGGAAAACATATTAGCAGCCAAATGACTACCAAAGTTCAACATTGTTCTTGGTCAATTAAATAGTGCCAGAAATGTTGTTTTGAAGTCATACTTGCATGCTATTTCAGACCGAATATTCAAAGTAGTGTGGTAAACAATATAGGTAGCATGTCACAAGTTATCACTAAATGAATGTGTGAATATAAACCCAACTTTAGTGAATTCACAGAGATTAATCTAAATGGCATCACATCATCCCTAACATTGCTTTTATTTGGGTAAAGTTTCATTTACTCTCCAAATTCAGTCTTTCCAAATTCCAAACAGGCAAACCATATAAGCAGTCAAACGACTATCAAAGTACAACACTGTTCAGAGTGAATAAAATAGTGCTAACATTGTTTTGAAGTCATACTATTTTAGACCTAATATTCCAAGTAGTGTGGTAAACAATATAGGGAGCCCGTCACAACTAATGTGTGCATATAAAACCAACTTTACCTCAGTGATTTCACAGAGATCAATTCAAAGGCCGTCAAAACATCCCTAGCATTGCTTTTATTTGGGTACAGTTTCAAATTCATTCTTTCCAAATTCTAAATAGGGAAATCATATTAGCAGCCAAATGAATACTTAACATTGTTCTCGGTCAATTAAATAATACTGTAATGCTATGGTTTTGGGGGGGGAAAGGAATACCCTACATGTAAACTGTGGCTTGGAGAAATTACTCTGTTACATTTGGAGCAAATTAGATGCTATTGGAAAAGAAAACTAGAACAATTTGATAAAATTTGGAATCATTTTATCTTTATCTTGAAAAAAAACTTGTGGAATAATGCATCATTTCTGTGATGTTTTAATATGCTTTGTCATCATACTCTGTTGTTCAAACAGGTTTTTATAACAAGTTGGCTTGTTATGTGGGTGTTTTTTTATTTATTATTATGATTTTCATATTGGTTTTCCCTTTTGTTTTAATTTGCTTTGCCTATGTTATATGTGGACAAAATATGTAACGGAGAATGCTTTTCTTTCTGAATCTGTGACTTCAATCAAACTTATTTGAAAAAGAAAATAGTGCTGTTAATGTTGTTTTGGTCACACTTACATGCGATTTCAAACCGAATTTTCATAGTAGCGTGATATACAAAACCATATCACAAGTTGTCACTGTTCAAAAATTAACAAATGTGTATTATTACTTATTATAAAACCAACCTTACCTCAATAGTTGTTGTTTTTTCTACTAAATGACAGGCCAAACACAATAGTATCACTGAAGAGCAAAATGGATCGGACACTCAAAAGTAAGCTACTTAAGGTTGAAACCACCTGAGAACAGCGAGGTAAATACACTGTCTGACAGAATCACACAGTAGAAACATTCAACATACACTCAGAGGACAAGATCACAATATTAGAGAATGATTTCAGCAGCTTGATGCCTTAAAATAACTCAGCCAGGGCCAACGCATCCATTCAAAACCACCAGTAGATGATTCATATTACACAGTATGCCAAAGTCTTCATTTAAAACACTGTATTGTCCGGTGTTCAGATGAATGACTGAAAACCCTTCAAATAAATCCATTCATTCATTCATTGTCATCTCTATTCATCAAGATATCTGTATGTCATCATGGCCCAAGTGTCCCAAAACCTGCTTAGTTACTTACACAGACATCATTGTAAAGCATTACATCGCATTTGCAACGTTTAGACAGCATTTAAAACGTACAGCGTTGTACTGAACGCTTCGTGCAAGTCTAGGGCGGCCAGATATGCTCTCTAGATAGGCAGCTTACTAGGTTTTGAGACACATTCACTGAGTTAATATCCAGCATGTCTGTGTTTCGCAATTTGCTGAAATAGACACCCTCACAGCGATCATTTGTGACGCATCTGCAGGTATGGTGTTGATTATGTGTTGGTTATTTAGAACAAACACCGTGTGCGGATTTGCAAACAATATTGATGGTTAATAAGCACCAAAACTACCTTCCAATTGACTGCAGGGATCCTCCTGTCAACCTGGAATTCAATCCTCTTCTGCTCGGTCTGCTGGTAAAACCTAACTTCTTCTGAGGCCGCGCAACGCCCTAATAAGATTTTTACAAAGCGGATTGGGCCATGGTAGCGTTCCTCCCGCCCTAAGCTCGTATTGTGATTGGTTACTGTTCCGTACCCAACTGCAAACGTGTGAGATGATTGGTGTAAATTGATGCCTATTTCGCCTTGTTGGATTAAAGGCGTTTATTGGTTTGCATTGAGGCGGTACCCGTTTACTGGGAGTTTACTGGTCACGAGAGAAGTCGATCTGTGCGGTCGAACTGACAAGGTTGGTTTAGCTACACAAACAGAAGGCTTGTGTGTCTTGTGATTGGAAGTTTACTTTGGGTTCATGAAGTGACCATAAAAGGATAAAGTTTGCACATCGTGATTCGCGGAGGAAAACGTCAGTCACTGACACAACACACAAGAGGCTTCGCTGGACTATTCAAACTGGGGCCTAGTCTAGTGACCACCCCAGGGGCTCAGAAGGGAGACCCTGCAAATCTTTGGAGATACAGCTGGAAAACATGTAATACATTTAATTGGGTGTGAAATTTAATGTATATTAATTATAGGCTGTAAAGTAATAAATAGTAATAAAAATACATAAATAAATGAACCCATTACCATACAAATAAATACAATTAGGATTAAAAGAATATAAAAGTACATCATTAGTAAAATATATAAAAAAGGGTTAAATTAATTAATTAATGTTAAACGAATTCATGTTTTGTTTAGTTACCATATCATTTAATTCAAAACTTTAGTTATTTAAAGACGATAATATATAACACCACCAATATTATCATTATTGTATACTATAATAATGTAATCATTTGTTTTATTTTCCCAAATTTTATACTTCTTAATATTTGATATGTATTCTCTTATTTTACTTCTTACATGTTCATTCATTCATTCATTTTCTTTTCGGCTTAGTCCCTTTATTAATCCGGGGTCGCCACAGCGGAATGAACCGCCAACTTATCCAGCATTTGTTTTACGCAGCGGATGCCCTTCCAGCCACAACCCATCTCTGGGAAACACATCCATACATTCTCATTCACACACATACACTACGGACAATTTAGCTTACCCAATTCACCTGTACCGCATGTCTTTGGACTGTGGGGGAAACCGGAGCACCCGGAGGAAACCCACGCAACCACGGGGAGAACATGCAAACTCCACACAGAAATGCCAACTGGCCCAGCCGGGGATCGAACCAGCGACTTTCTTGCTGTGAGGCGAACGTGCTAACCACTCGGCCACCGTGGCGCCCTCTTACATATGTTATGTAATATTATTAATATATAATATACATTTAATATACTACATTAAGTGATATTAAAATATATTAGTTTAATATGGAAACAATATTCAGGGAAAGAAAAACAAATGATTGATTTTATGAATATATTATAAAATAATAAAAATATAGTTTAAAAACACAGACAGATTGACAAAAAGAATATGATTTAGTAGGATGTGTGACAATCTGCATGATGTAGAAATGTATTAAAGATGAATGAAATCAAGTGAACAATTGTGCTCACTGAAAAAAATGATTCAAAGATGATTCCTTGGATTTACTCTTTTTTTTAAGTTAAATGGTTGTATACAATTTATTTGGGCTGATTTTAAACAAACAAATGAAGTTGAACATTTCTAAATTTAATTTGTTTGTTTAAATTCAGCCCAAATAAATTGTTTGCAACAATTTTGCAGAAATATTTTTTTTCAGTGTATTTGAGAAATAGTTTACCTTTCCAAATATAACATAACTCTGAAAACAAACAGGTGAAATCTATATGGTAATTAAAAATCTGACAAATAACATTTTAAATCCTCTTTTCTCCAAAAAGAAAAGTTGGAAAAGAGGTAAAAATCCTCCTATTATAAGCGCATCTGTGCAGTTGCAGTAAATCTCCAGCAGATGGCAGACTCACCCTTCCTTCTGTACATTTCATTCAATTAAAAAAAACAGACATTCTACAAAGAGAAGGATTCTTAGTTTTATTTCAAATCTACAAGAGGGTTATTTGCAATTTATTTTGAATTTTTATTAGCTAAAATACAGGTCCATTCTCAGCTACATACAGCTTAATAAAAAATATATAAAGGCATGCTAGTTACAGGTATTCTACAGTAAGAGTAGTTATTTACACGGCGCTGAATTGTCTGCCCTAGAATACAACTTCATTGTTTCACATAGAGATGAGCTACACAGAACATCCAAATCCATGACAGATTCACACATCAAATCCTCACTCGCAAAAGAAGCAGTGCGTTTGAAATCAAGAAAACAGCAACACGTCAGCATTTCAGATTCTTTTGTGCTTTAAACTTAAATACAAAATAAAATTCAGTAGTTGCGAAGACTAGATCTGTTTGTAAAGGACACTTTTAATTGAGTTTCAAAAAAATAGTTTGAATAAAGGATTATTTTCGGTATTGTGTTCACAATAAACACTTCACAGTTTAACCGAGACAATATTCACTGTTGTTAACAGCACATACTGCCATACTGACCCAAATTCAAAGCAGATCCTTACCATTAAAAGAAATGTGACATTATTTGATGTACTTATTCAAATGTTTGCTGCTCATTTTGTTCCCATACAAAACAAAAACAAACACCATCAAAAGTCGCCTGCTGCATCCAGTGTGAACAAAACCATCCGAATGTGATTTCAATCCAGCACTGCTCTCATAAATATACAGTTTTCAATGAAAGCCCACACAGCTTCAATACAAAAATAACTAGATCGGCTGAGGGATTTCGGCGATACTCAAAATAGCGTCGATTTAAACGAACAATACAAAATTATGGCTTATCGGGTCAGCGGTTTTGAAAAATAAGAGCTTTTGTGTGAATGCAGCAAGCATCTTTTGAGGCAGTTCTTGTGTCCGCAGATAATGGGTCTGAATTAGAACGCACAAAACTCAAAAGACACCTCATTTACTGCCCTTTCATTCATAAGACTTCGCTATGCCATGTACAGCACGTACACACAATAAAAAGAGAAAATATTGCCCATAATGATTCTTATGAACTATAGCTGAATTAGACATTTTACACAAAATGAAGCAATTATTAATAATGCAAACCTTACACTTTATCCAGTTTCTATCGGCGCATACTGTGTGCAGATTTCATTTAGTATATGCAGAAATGTGAAAGAGAAAGTTCACCTAAAAATGACATTTGTTCTTGATTTTCTCATCTTCAGAACATAGTTGAACACAAAAATGATTCGCCTTCCAGTGAATTTTGTATTCTTTTTCAAATATTTTCCAAGTGCTGTTTAACGGAGAGAGGATATTAATGAACATAATGGTTTTAATAAGTTATTGCTAGTGACTAATTTCTTTAGTCTTTGCATTGTGAAAGTTTATAATATTTTTCTAGTCGTTTTGCAAGATACTAGTAGTCAGCTTAAAGTGCAGTTTAAAGGTTGATTAGGTTAACTAGGCAGTTTAGGTCAATTAGACATTCATTCGTTCATTTTCCTTCGACTTTGTTCCTTTATTCCTCAGAGGTCTCTACAGCGGAATGAATAGCCAACTTATCCAGCATATGCTTTACACAGCAGATGCCCTTCCAGCTGCAACCCAGTACTGGGAAACACCCATACATTCTCATTCACACACATACATGATGGCCAATTTAGTTAATTCAATTCACCTGTAGCACATGTCTTTGGATTGTGGGGGAAACTTGCAGAAACTTTTCCTGCAGTGAGGCGACAGTGCTAACCACGAAGTTAGTTAGACAAGTCATCGGAAAAAAAAAAAATTCCTAAAGGGGCTAGTAATATTGACCCTAGCAGTTTTATATATGTATTTATATATAAAATATAGAAAAATAAATCCAGGGAAATAAATCTACATTAGGCCTTTTGACCTTATTCTTCAATACTAAAGTGTGCTTGTTTTTGCGACTGCTTTAGAACTATCAGTTGCCTCTGGGAGAAATTATAAGGAATAATAAACAGCAGAGAACGGTCAAATTACTTGCTCTACAAACAAGTGATCTCATGACTATACAGACAAAGCAGAATAATATAATAAGAAAAGATCAGTTTGCAACTTCAAGCAGCAGAACGAGCTGTTTTTAACATCTAAAAATGAATGGAAGTGAATGAGAATGGAAGTCTTGAGCCAAAAAGATTCAAATAGCTGCATCCGCTCGTACGTGAAAAATAAGGTGAATAGGAAATAATGTAAAAATGTCCTTGCTTTGTTGAACAGCACTTGGGAAATATTTTAAAAAGAATAAAAAGTCCACCGAAGGGTTAAACTGTCATTCAATTACAGTTCAACTGTAATTACTTTTTAATTATTATTCATTAGAAAATTAAACCCTTTTTTTTTTGTTCCTGAAACTGTGGTCCTTAGTGATTCATAAAATGCTGAGATACTGGTATAAGATACTGGCATTTTAAAGAGTAGAAAAATAACATACACAGGCAAAACTAAAATAATACATGTGAGTAAAAGGTAATAATGTTATAAATAATCTTCAGTTTCTTGCACAGGTGGATTGTTTCACTTCAAGATCTCAATGTTTACTAAGAATTTACAGTACGAGTATTAATTTCGTTATGCCTGTATATGCCTGTTATGCCTGCTTTTGACCAATGACTGCCATCAAATCCTTTCTAATATTCTACTAAAGAAAAGGAAAAAAACAGTCATCTTAAATGCTCTGAGAATGAGTAAATCACCAGCAAATGTTCATATTTGGGTGAACCGTCCCCCTTTAAGCTTGATGTATATTATCTGTTATTCCAGGCTGACCAGAAAAACACACAACACTTCCATACCTCCATTCATCCGGTGCAGAGTTTCTCTATTGCACCTATTCAGTATCTACAACCTGAAACTGCCGTCTAGTTCTTTACAGTTCACTTAACCTGTAGACTTAAAAAAAAGATTCAACAGTCCTTTTTAATATGTTATGACACCACAAAGGTCTCATATGCAATCGGAAGCACACCACTGGGACACATTAGAGGACACTGCTATTGAATCTTGACTTCATCTGATATCATTTGATAGACACAAATGAATGTTTAAAAGCAGCTTCAGTTAATCACGATTGTCAATTTACAGCCTAAAGTACTTTTAGTGTTATACTTTAAAATTTGAGCTGGCATTTATAATTAATGTTCAGAAAAATACTTAATTGAAAGGTTATATTCATGAGCTGGCCTGCAAAGATCTTCAAAATATTAAGTGTGCAGTCATTTGTTATGTTGTTTGCATTTACGAACTGTTCAAAAAGCTAATTCTTTACTTTTCTTTGCTTTTTATGTTATTTTTCAGCTGAATGATCCAAAATGAACACCCATACAGCCCCGTAAAACAGCATTGATGAGAAAATAAAACTTTCCAATGGCTGGCAATTGTATAATTAGTTTGATAAAAGAAATATTTTGGTTTGAGTGGTTCAAATAAAACAATGTACAGTATATAACCGTTCAGAAGTTTGGAATTAGTAAGATTTTTAATTTCTTTTTGTTATCAAATTGATCAAAAGTTAAACACATAATATCAAATCTTTTTTTTAAAGGGGACCTATTATGCCCCATTTTACAAGATGTAAAATTAGTCTCTGATCTCCTTAGAGTGTGTATGTGAATTTTCAGCTCAAAATACCCCACAAATAATGTTTTATAACAGTTTGAAACTGCCCCTTTTATAGGCTGTGATCCTAACCGTGCTGTTTGGTGACTGTCGCTTTCAATTTAAATGAGATTGTGCCCCCAGCCTACTTTTTAAAAGAGGGTGGAGCTACAAATGCCTATGTGTCAGCATAGTGGCAGATTCAAAAACAAGAATAACGTCCAATGCTAAAAAGGGAGAGATCATCACTAATGGGTGGGACTTTCCCCCGCTGGTGAAATTTACAAAGGAAGAATGTGAATCAAAGTGTTTCTGCAGACTGTTTTTATCATGTCTGATAATAAAAAATGTAATTAATCAATTTGTACCATTAGAAGCTGATGTCCTTGAGTGTGTATGTGAAGTTTCAACTCAAAATACCCCACAAATAATGTTTTATAACTCTTTGAAACTGCCGCTTTTAGGCTTTGATCCTAATTGTGTCATTTTGGTGACTGCCGCTTAAAATTCAACTGAGATTGTGTCTTTACAAAAGAGAACGGAGCTACAAATGCCTATGTGTCAGGATAGTGGCAGATTTAAAAAACAAGAATAACATCAAATGCTAATAATGTAGAGATCATCACAAGTGGGCAGGACTTTTCCTGTCTAATGACACGTACAAAGGGAGAGTGTCAATCAAAGTGTTACTGCAAACAATAAAAAAAAATTGTTCTGCTTACAATTAAAAAAATTTAATTAATCCATTTGTACCATTAGAATTATGTGTTATAACTCTTTTAACTGACCCTTTTAGGCTTTGATTCTAATTGTGCCATTTTGGTGACTGTCTTTTCAAAAAAGGGCGGAGCTACAAATGCCTATGTGTCCGCATAGTGGCAGATTCAAAAAGAAGAATAACGCCCAATGCTAGATAGCCAGAAATGAACACTAGTGGACAGAGCTTTACCCCTATGATGACACGTACAAAGGGAGAATGTCGATTAAAGTGTTTCTGCAGACTTCGTGATTCTAAATAAATTAAATTGACCAATTTGTACCATTAGAAAGTGGTTATATTCACAGACTGATGCCACACAACTGTGTTTAAACCCCTTATAAAAGTGATTTTTGCATAATAGGTCCCATTAAAATCCTGGTCTTCTGAACATTTTATGACATTTTATATTGTCATTTTTTAGATGGACGCCCAAATATCATTATCATTTTTAAATTTATTTTTAAATATAATATCATAAAATATTAGCATGTTACTGTATGACCAAATACATGCTACATTTAATTATTTATTTTTTCTTTTTAATTATTACTATTATTATTATTTTAAATCTTACAACTCAAACTTTTGAACGGTACTGTAAAGGCTCTAGGAAAAATCTTTTAATAATAACATGGAGCGGTCTTGTGCTAAAATGAGAAAGCTTTCAGGAGTGGAACCTAAGGTTGTAATCTTGCAGGAGTGTCTCCATTTATCTGTGTGCTTTTATTTCAATATCAGGAATGAGAAACGAATCCATTCAGCTGCCTCTAATGAATACTTGGATGGTATGCACATAAATAGAGCTACGATTCAGCTTGTGCTAATCATGAGTC
>CAIGQQ010006516.1:0-13030 GCA_903798035.1 Danio albolineatus | reverse complement strand
TCTACTAATAATAATTACATCGTTTCTACATCAGATTTTTGTTTTACAGATTTTGCTGCTGTTAGTTTGATGGTCATTGCTAACGTTAGGATGTTTCGTTCGTATTAGTTTGCTTCTTTGAATGGTATTTCCGACCCTGCTGTAATGACACACATGTTGTTAACAGGTTTGACTTCACCATTAGGTGCCATAATAATCAAACGTTTGTTTATTAGAAGATAAAGAAGGGGAGGGGGGCGGGTATTTTTTTCACTTTGGACACTTCTTTTGAGGAAAACAAATAAAGATTTAATAATTACAAATATCAAGATTGTGATTTATTTATTTTTTAAGTCATTTTCGTCGTGTGTGTTTGTCTTGGCAATAGTTAGTGCGTGGTTATTTCTGTTATACATTTATTTGGATATACAGGGAGTGCAGAATTATTAGGCAAGTTGTATTTTTGAGGATTAATTTTATTATTGAACAACAACCATGTTCTCAATTAACCCAAAAACTCATTAATATCAAAACTGAATATTTTTGGAAGTAGTTTTTAGTTTGTTTTTAGTTTGAGCTATTTTAGGAGGATATCTGTGTGTGCAGGTGACTATTACTGTGCTTAATTATTAGGCAACTTAACAAAAAACAAATATATACCCATTTCAATAATTTATGGAGCATTGTCCTGCATGAAAATCATGTTTTTCTTGAAGGATGCAGACTTCTTCCTGTACCACTGCTTGAAGGTGTCTTCCAGAAACTGGCAGTAGGACTGGGAGTTGAGCTTGACTCCATCCTCAACCCGAAAAGGCCCCACAAGCTCATCTTTGATGATACCAGCCCAAACCAGTACTCCACCTCCACCTTGCTGGCGTCTGAGTCGGATGGAGCTCTCTGCCCTTTACCGATCCAGCCACGGGCCCATCCATCTGGCCCATTAAGACTCACTCTCATTTCATCAGTCCATAAAACCTTAGAAAAATCAGTCTTGAGATATTTCTTGGCCCAGTCTTGACGTTTCAGCTTGTGTGTGTTGTTCAGTGGTGGTGGTTTTTCAGCCTTTCTTACCTTGGCCATGTCTCTGAGTATTGCACACCTTGTGCTTTTGGGCACTCCAGTGATGTTGCAGCTCTGAAATATGGCAAAACTGGTGGCGAGTGGCATCTTGGCAGCTGCACGCTTGACTTTTCTCAGTTCATGGGAAGTTATTTTGCACCTTGGTTTTTCCACACGCTTCTTGTGACCCTGTTGACTATTTTGATTGAAACGCTTGATTGTTGGATGATCACGCTTCAGAAGCTTGGCAGTTTTAAGAGTGCTGCATCCCTCTGCAAGATATCTCATTATTTTTGACTTTTCGGAGCCTGTCAAGTCCTTCTTTTGACCCATTTTGCCAAAGGAAAGGAAGTTGCCTAATAATTCTGCACACCTGATATAGAGTGTTGATGTCATTACACCACACCCCTTCTCATTACAGAGATGCACATCACCTAATATGCTTCATTGGTAGTAGGCTTTTGAGCCTATACAGCTTGGAGTAAGACATCATACATAAAGAGGATGATGTGGTCAAAATACTCATTTGCCTAATTATTCTGCACTCCCTGTATACTTATATTATTTTGTAATTTTTTTAATTTAGTCATAAACGTGCTACCCTTTTATACAATCAATACCAAAAGTAAAACTAGCGTTTTAAAATATTAGATCTAAAGTGTTACAAATATAGTTTTTGTGTGTTTATGTAATATTTTTAATGTTCAAATCATTATTAATACGCTTGTGTGTGTGCATATGATTGTATAATTAGTATTTAGTGTTATAATTTCTTTTTTAATTTCGTTTATTAAAGTTCAAAGGAATATGTTAATATTTATGGATTATTTTAAACACACAAAATGAATTATTACTATTATTAGACAGTAAAAAATGCTGGGTTCCACGCATTAAGTTAACCGGATAGTTTTTCACAAATTTAAGTGCATTGAACATAAATAATTTTAGGTCCCGAAAAAACCTCAAGAGTTGTGTTCTTTCAACTCAATTTTAAATTAGTATGGACGAGCAGTAAAAACTATTTTTAAGTGTATAAACATGGTAATAATTTATTTGAAAAAAATCCAGTTTTTGTTTGTCGTGTCTATATTTTATTCAGCTTCATGTTAATGAACACTACTCGTGCTAGTTGGTTAAATACTTGAATATGAATACTCATGAAACTTGAAAGCAAATCTCTCACACACACACACACACACACACACACACATTGACCTATAGAAGGAAGTGATCCAGCAGGTCTTCCCCATTTCAGTATTTATTTGACATAATTCAATACCCTTATCGTAAATGGCAAGTTTTATTTACTCACCGTAAATCTCGTCGTAAATTTTCATCTGACCAAACTTTTACTGTGGTAAAAATATTGCAAAATTAATCTTTTACCGAATCCTTTCAAATTTAAACGGATTTATCATTAAACGTCCCGCCCTAGTTATTTTCCCGCGCTTCACGGGTCAAAAATGGAGCAGTTTTACTGTCAGTGAAGTGCAGAATAACACTTGAGCACCAGGAACGTGTGCCTGTGTGTGTTTTCTTCAGACTGGAATGTGTGTGTTTAGTCAGCGGTAAATGCATGAATGCTCGTGTGTCATAGGAAATCATGTGATACTCGTTTATTCTCCTTTCAGACAGAAGAGATGAGGACATCAGGTTTACTGCTGATGCTCGCCACTGACTGACCTTTACCGTAAATAAATGACTTATTAGAAAAATAATCGGTCATTCGTTACCTTGTTGTAATTTCATTTACATATTTAGGCTTCGTTTGTACTGGAGTAGGTATTCAGATGCTCTTTTACATCACTTCAGCGAAATTTGTTGAGTTAATAAAGAATAATTTAGAATAATCTATGAATAAAGAATAGTTTATGAACGAGAGATCAGCAAAATCTAAATAACAAAATGTGGGGCTCTTTGTATAACCCATTAAAAATAAGAAAAAGAAAGTCCACATTATGAACTTACGCTTTAAAAGCTGTTCTGGAAGATTGTTGAAGGTTTAAATCTGGAAGTTATTATATCTTTAAAAACTCAATGGGTTATATGCACAGTGTTCTTCAGCCAATGATGAACTTCCGGTTGGAGCTTTATATGACTATTTTCAATTTCATAAGGTTCCTTTGACAGCGTTTTTGTTGTAATGTAATTCAAATATAATCAGTTAGACTTCATTCATTTAGTTGTTCAAGCGTTAAAAGAGGCGTAAGTACGGTGGCCGAGAAAGGTTAACGCGCTGCAATTTAAGAAAGCACATGCAATAACAGAAAACACCAGCAAATTGAGATACGATTTTCATCAATTTGACAGCACACCTGTTACAAATTCCCACAACACAGACAACAAAAGAAATGCGCAGCAAATTGGTCAAAACACAACAGAAGAAAATGCGCAGCAAGTTATTCAAAACACATGCACACATGAATACACAACGGAAATGTTTCAAGAGGACCCCAAAAACATGACGGATGTAGTTAATTTATTTAATAACGCAACATTTCAGTTGATCATTAATTAGACTGATAATTTACAAAAGACAACGAAATCGTGTAATCAGGATATTACACCTTTTAAAGACCACCAATCACTTTACTGAACAAGTCACGGCGGGTCCGTATCAGCTGTGTCCGTCATGTTTTTGGGTCCTCTTGAAACATTTCCGTTGTGTTTTCACCACTTGCTGCGCGTTTTCTTCCGCTGTGTTTTGAATAACTTGCTGCGCATTTTCTTCCGTTGTGTTTTGACCAATTTGCTGCGCATTTCTTTTGTTGTTTGTGTTTTGACCAATATGCTGCGCGTTTCTTCCGTTGTTTGTGTTGTGAGAATTTGTAACAGGTGTGCTGTCAAATTGATGAAAATCGTATCTTAGATTGCTGGTGTTTTCTGTTATTGCATGTGCTTTCTTAAATTGCAACGCGTTAACCTTTCTCGGCCACCGTACGTAAGACTGTTTAAACGCAGTCGCCGTCATTAGCGGCAGGCTAGCACAGAAATTCCATTGAAAATACTAGGGTAAAATTCGTTTCCATATTTTAAAGACATGGCGTGGAAAAATATAATATAATGCAGTGCTTCTTGTTTGGTCTGAGTCCCACTTTATATCGTATCAGCCAGGCAGTGAAGATCGCTGGTTTTAAAAAGAAATCAGATCCTAAATGCCCCAATTTTGTATAGGATGACAATTAACTTTTGATTTAGTGGCTAATTCGTATGAATTTGTACGATCTAATTCGTACAATTTAGTACAATTTGCACATCACCCAATGACGGTTGGGTTTAGGGGATGGGTTGGGTGCCACGCCTCCTTTTTAAAATCGTACATCTTTTTATGACTGAACTCGAATTAGCTACTAAACTGGCAAAGCGTTAAATGCTTACGTTTTCTTGTGAGATCAGACTGGAAGCCCTGCAGCTGGCTGACTGAATATCCGTGTGCAGATCCGTTTGTTAAGTGGTGACGTATCCGTGACGTTCAAAATACTGTTTCTGGGTCCATACTCATTTGAATTGAGAAAATGTTCGTTTATGATCACTTTTTAGTCCTATCAAACATTAAAGTGAACTTTATATAAAATGATGGTGTACACAACAGTCTCTAGACCTGCTTTATCAGAAACACCAAAATTGTAACAATTTACAAAAAAAAAAAGTAACCACTTTCTTGCCATCGGATATTAGACATGGCTATAGTCGTGATTTTTGAAAGTGTTACATCGCTTTGTAAACATTTATTATTACCATTTAATGAGTTTCCCCATACAGTCTGATAGAGCGCTTGGACCCGGAAGCCGCTTTGTGTGACGTCACACGTAGCAAGCAGATACTTACAGATCTTACAAATTTAGGTTTATATCTTGCAATTCTATTGTTTACAAAATGTCAGAAATGTGAAATGTGTGCCAGATCTGGGACATAAACAATAAAATCCTGAAGGGGGAGAATTGCAAGATGACTTTCTATAGTCATTACTATATGTCAACAATCATGCTTCACATATTGAAGTGAAAAACTTCATTACCCATAATGCTGTACAGAACATTCCACCAATCCTAGAGTCTCAGCGAGCAAAGTGCAAAAAGAGCTTTATTAGCTCCGCCCACTCTCATAAAACATATTTGTGTTTATCTTACTATAAACTCTCTAAATATTTATTAGTATATGCAATATATATGAACATTGAGCAATACTATATTTTTCTATAGATTTCATGAACAATTTCACATTAATATTTTATACTTCTCCATTATTTGCATTAGCATCTTTAGGGCATCCTCCTTCCTTTATTAATTAATTTATTTCTTTACATAAAATAGTTTATATTGTGATTCTCCTTATAGCGGATTGGTTTATGACTTATAACTTCGCTATCCGATTTAGGGGGCGGGGCATTCTATAACATTTTATTTCAAACATCCGACAAAATTAATTATTTGAATTAAACCATCTTTAACAATATCTACGAAACCCTTTTCAGCGTGTCGTTCTGAATGAATGGCTTTATTTATTACCCTCAGCTGTGTGTATGTGTGCATGTGTGTGCGGTGTGTTTGGAGAGGGAGGAGCTCTGCAGATCCACGCTGGATTGTTCGTCAGGGATCATTCACAACACTCGGAGTCGAGCTGAGTTTCAGTCTAGTTTATCTGTGTGTGTGTTTGAGATGTTGGACCATCAGTGCGCGTCTCCTGTCATCGAGGTCTTCATTCCGTCTCTCATGAGGGAAGTGGACGAGACGGGAAAGTTGCGCAAAGTAAGTCAGACAGAAACTCTATACTTGTGGTTCCTTAAACTGGTTTATTATTGACCGCTAACGTGAGTTTGGCATTTTTAGCACGTGATTTTGTAATTGTCATTCATTTTTATAAAGCTGAAAGTTCTTTTATTTCAATTTCGTTCGGCTTCATTTAAGTAGCTAAACTTATTGAGGTAAAGTTTGTGTTATATTCATACATTCAGGCTTTGTCTTAATAATATAACATCAGAAACGTATTTCTAAATAGTGAACTCAGATTAGTACCAATGTAGCCTACAACATTTTTTACAGTCAAGTAAATAGAGCTAATGTTGTTTTCAAGTCATGCTTGCATGTGATTTCACACTGAATATTCAAAATACCATGGTAAACAACATAGGGAGTGTGTCACAAGTTGTCACTCAACGAATTTGCGAATCTAAAATCAACTTTACCTCAGTTAAACCTACCATTGTAAATATAGGTTCAGCCAAACTCTCATTCAGCCACTTTTATTACTTAAGTGAACTACATTATTATGATATCAATCACAGTTTTGTGTTTGGTACTGTAAATTGTCTTGTATTTTGGATTATGTCTTCATGGTGCAAAAATAGGTGTAATATCCCCTCAGAAATCACAATTTTAAAAGCACAAATATACATCTAAACATGAAAATTGGACGTGGATAAGATGAAATACTGAACTCAAATTAGTAGCCATGACTATCAAAATAGCTAACAACATTGTTCACAGTCAAATAAATAGAGTTAATGTTGTTTTCAAGTCATGCTTACATGTAATTTCAGACCGAATATTCAAAATACCATGGTAAACAATATAGGGAGTGTGTCACTGAACGAATGTGCAAATACTAAACCAACTTTACCTCAATTAAACTTACCATGGTAAATACAGGGTCAGCCAAACTCCCATTCAGCCACTGTTATTACATAAGTGAACTACATTATTATGATATCGTTCACAGTTTTGTGTTTGGTACTGTAAATTGTCTTGTATTTTGATTTATGTCTTCATGGTGCAAAAATAGGTGTAATTTTCCCTCAGAAATCACAATTTAAAAGCACAAATATACATCTAAACGTGAAAATTGGAAGTGGATAAGATGAAATACTGAACTCAAATTAGTAGCCAATGACTATCAAAGTAGCCAACAACATTGTTCACAGTCAAATAAATAGAGCTGATGTTGTTTTCAAGTCATACTTGCATGTGATTTCAGACTGAATATTCAAAATACCATGCTAAACAACATAGGGAGGGTGTCACTGAACGAATGTGCAACTATAAAACCAACTTTACCTCAGTTAAACTTACCATGGTAAATACTGGTGCAGCCAAACTCCCATTCAGCCACTGTTATTACTTAAGTGAATTACATTATTATGATATCCTTCACAGTTTTGTGGTACTGTAAGTTTCTTGTATTTTGGATTATGTCTTCATGGTGTATAAATAAGTGTAATTTTCCATCAGAAATCACATTTTAAAAGCACAAATATACATCTAAAAGGGAAAATTGGAAGTGGATAAGATGAAATAGTGAACTATATTAATCTATTAACTATTAAAAATCCCAGTATAGCAATTATAGTCATAACTTTGCTTTGCGCGTATGTTTACATGACAGTAATGTATTTAAACATGAAAGCTGTGTCACTTTATTAGGTACACCTTACCAGTACCGGGTTGGACCCCTTTTGCATTCAGAACTGCCTTAATCCTTCATGGCATAGATTCAATAAGGTACTGGAAATTTTCCTAAGAAAATTTGCTCCATATTGACATGATAGCATCATGTAGTTGCTGCAGATTTCTTGGCTGCACATTTATGATGTGAATCTCCCTTTCCACCACATCCCAAAGGTGCTCTATTGGGTTGAGTTCTGGTGACTGTGGAGGCCATTTGAGTACAGTGAGCTCATTGTCATGTTGAAGAAACCAGATGATTTGCGCTTTATGACATGGCGTGTTATCCTGCTGGAAGCAGCCATAATTTAAAAAAAAAACCTTTAATTTACAGTTTTCCATAGTTTGTCATTAAGGGTTTTTCAGTTTATTTATGCTTTCGAATTTTATTATTGATTATTGAACACTTGATCTCTGCTTAGCTTCTATTGTTTAAAAGTTGTACAACTTTGTTTAACTGTGGAGTTACATTTGCAACATCAAAACTAAACCAGAGACTCAAAACGGCATCCAGAAGTGTAGTTATTTTTATTTATTTATTTTTTACATTGGGTCATACATGGACTCAATATTGGGATAATAATCTTTAAAGTCCCAATGAACCGGTAGCTGTGATTGTTAATTTTTTTGTATTGTGATGCAGATAAACAGAATATTAATGAGAAAACAGTGGGCGCGGCTTGTTTTTTCTTACCGGGGAATGGATGTAGTAAAATAGGCATTTCATTCAGAAAGATTGTGAAAGGGGTTTGGGGAGAGTTATTACAGCCTAACAGACTCCTCCTGCTCACCATTTCTGTTTGTTGTTAAAACTGAGAGTTGGAGGGGTGTGGTTAAGTATGTTAGCCACGCCCAATACCTTAGACAGAGCTAATCTGACGATTTTAACTGAAAACAAACAGGAAGTGCATTTTCAGATTTCAACTTAAGATTACAAGAGCAAACTCTTTTTATTTTCTTAATGACATTTGTTCAGCACAAAACTAGCAATGTGAGCTTACCAAATCAATACAGTTAGTTTTGATTTCTTGGGGACTTTAAATAAACATGAATTATTTTTTTAATACAACTGCTGCGTTTGTTCGCTTTTGATCCAGTGTTGAGTTTAAAGCAATGCAATGCAATGCTAAAGATTAAAAAGTTACTGGCTTGTTCCGTTTGTACTTCTGCAACTTTAGTGAAGAAATATAATATGCAAGCGGGCTTTAGCAACATTATTGCACTAGATAAATTAAATGACCTTCTGAATGCGGATGGATACTTTTGTGTCTGCTTTTATTTTTTGTTTGCATTGCAGCAATGTTTTTTTTCCCATTGACATAATTAACACAAACCGTAATTATGTTGGAGTACTACACTACCTGACAAGTCTTGTTGTCTATCCAAGTTTTAGGAACAACAAGTAATAACTTGACTTCTAGTTGATCATTTAGTATCAGAAGTGGCTTATATAAAAGACAAAGGCCTCTTGATTATGTTTATTTTACCAAAATAAAATATGATAATGTCTTGATTTTTAATTATTTAATTAAATCAGTAAGGTCTGACCTTGCTTTGACAAAATTCTTGTTGTTTAACAGAAATAATGTCCAGTATAGAATATAAAGTCATGGCGCAGTGGAAACAGAATTAATATTGTGTATGACTCCCATGAACTTGGAGGACTGCATCCATACATCTCTGCAATAACTCAAATAACTTATGAATAATGCCGTCTGGAATGGCGAAGAAAGTGTTCTTGCAGGACTCCCAGAGCTCATCAAGATCCTTTGGATTCATTTTCAATGCCTCCTCCTTCATCTTACCCCAGACATGCTCAATAATGTTCATTACTGGTGACTGGGCTGGCCAATCCTAGAGCACCTTGACCTTCTTTGCTTTCAGGAGCTTTAATGTGGAGGCTAAAGTATGAGAAGGAGCGCTATCCTGCTGAAGCGTTTGCACTCTCCTGTGGTTTGTAATGTACTGGGCAGCACAAATGTCTTGATACCTCAGGCTGATGATGTTGCCATCCACTCCAGATCTCTCGCACGCCCCCATACTAACTGTAACCCCAAACCATGATTTTTCCTTCACCAAACTTGACTGATATCTGTGAGAATCTTGGCTCTATGCAGGTACCAGTAGGTCTTCTGCAGTATTTGTGATGATTGGGATGCAGTTCAACAAGCGATTCATCGAACCTTCTGCCGCTTTTCCAAATAATCAACTAGAAGTCAAGTTATTATTATTTGTTGCTCTCGCAATTGGGATCGACGACAAGACTTTTGTCAGGTAGTGTATACAGTAACCGTAGCCAAACGTCTTTTTAAATGCAGTTAACAAGCTACTTACGCACATCCCTTCAAGGTGTGTCTTCACTTTTTATAACGCCTAAGGAAAAATGATGAAATAGAGATGCATCTGCTGTCGTCACTTACAGGAATTAATGGAGCAGGAATAGGACAGAACATGTCAGGCGCAACATGTTTGAGGACATCTCGACTGATTTAAACAAGAGATCTGTAGGTTTTTACTGTTGGTTCTGGATGATTTGAGGCTTTTACAGCATTTGCGGTGCTGTGCGATCTCTGTGAATAGTAGGAGCAGTGTGTGGTGAGTCCAGCTGCTTGCAGAACTGCAGAAGCCAAGGGTGAAGGAAAGAGAGAGAGGCTGTGCCTTCAAAACACTTCAAAGATGTCCTGTGTGTCCTCTAGTTAAAACGAAGCAGGTATTACTCAATAAGGTGATGAAATGGAAGCTTTTTTCCTTCATGAATTAATAATGATTGAATAAGTAATGGTATGACAAAGTAGTTGGAATTTTTACTTTGAACTTCAACGTCACAATTCAGAATTCATTCGTTCGTTTTCTTTTCGGCTTAGTCCCTTTATTAATCCACAGCGGAATGAACTGCCAACTTATCCAGCATATGTTTTTTATGCAGCAGATGCCCTTCAAGCTGCAACCCATCACTGGGAAACACCCATACACTCTTGCGGTCACAGCCAATTTCGCTTATTTCAGTTCGCCTATAGCGCATGTCTTTGGACTGGGAGAAACACCCATAGGAAATCCACGCCAACATTAGGAGAACATGCAAACTTCACACACAAATGCCAACTGACCTAACCGAGGCTCAAACCCTTGGCCTTCTTGCTGTGAGGCGATCGTGCTACCCACTGCGACGCCCACAGTTCAGAATTGTTTCTAAATATTGCTGAATTAATTCTGAATTGTAACATAGGGAGTTGCAAATGTCTCTTATTGTTTGGTTATTTAAAAAAAAAAGAGATGCAGGATGGAAATGAGGATGGAAGATCAGAATTACAAAATTTAAACTCGTATTTAAACAAAACCCTGCTAAACAATCAGTGAATAAGATGTATGTTCAGAATTTAGCAAAAGAAAATTCACATGATGAACGCAAAAATGTGCGATTTTAACTTAGAATTTCATGACAAAAGTTGAAGAGAAAATTTAACTGCAAATTAGGGCTGTGCAATTAATCGCAATCGGAAAACAATCTAACCAAAAATCTAAATAATTTAATAGATAAAATTGCAGCCTTATGCGATTTAGAAATTGCATCTGCTTAAATCGCCTAAGGCTGCAATTTTATCTATTTATTTATTTAGATTTTTGTTCACGTTCTTGTGCGCATGATTTTAAAATGGTAACCAATCAGAGCTGACGCAGCACACCGGGCAATTACAGCTAAGCTGAGCGGGAGAAAGATGTTAACCAATCAGAGCTCACAGAATAGAACCGGTTTTGATTTACGTTAGTTTGTATTTATTGTTCTGACTGGAATTGTGGTTAGTTCATCTTTATTTTTTCATGTTGTCTGTTTTTAAGACAATTTATTACAGTTTTATTCATTAAACTTAATACTATGTTATTTCATTGTGAAATGTTTTATGCACTTCTTGTGCACTGAATACATTTAGAATGTGTGTGTAGCGCGTTTGAAAAAGCAAAAGTAGATGCCAAAATCGCAATTGCAATATTCTTTCAAAAAATCGCAATATGATTATTTTGTCCATATTGCACAGCCCTACTGGAAATTGTAAACCAGAGATTAACTCTAATAAAACCAGAAAAAAATGGTAAATTAGCAAGATGTGAAAATAGAAATCATAGACAGTTTAATATGCTACAAATTAGGGTTGGGTGATGTTGACCAATTTGGCATTGTACGATGTCTAATGTGAAACATTGCGATGTATGATGGCATCATCATCATAGGCAGCAGTAAATAAGTTATTTATGTAAAATTAATTAATTCATAACTAATTAATTATTTGTAGCCTATCGTTTCAACTACCTGACCCGCATGGTCTTTGTTTTACCCATAACTAGGCCGACACGGAATCTGCACGCGCAGATTTCCACAGATTTTTAGCCCATCGTTGATTCTGTTTATTTACTTAAGTAAATGTGTAAATTTATGTTTATTTAGTTTTAAAAAGTTAATTTCAGTATAATTATTGACTAATATGAAAATATTCATATGATTTATTTATCATACAGTGTGTAAAGTACTATTTTCTGTCTTTTAGTAGAGATTTTATATAGAAGACTTGATTTGTTTACTAAATAAAGTGGATCTAATTGGATTTGCATTGTAAAAATTGAATACAAGTTAAAAAGGTATTACTTTTTATTTCATATATTAAAGTTTTAGTTATGATACTCCCAAAATCATTCCGCATAAATCCGCAGATTTTCAACAAAATACTCCGCAGAAATAGCAAAAAATGTCCACACATTCCGTCTGGCCCTACCCATAACCAAATCATAAATAAATAAAAATAAGTTACACACAAATTACCACCTGTCAATTACTTTTTTCCGCATGAATAGGCAGAGTGATCTGTGTTGTTTTAATGGCGTCGACAAACTTGGTTGGTAAAAAAGGTGCACAACCAACAGTATCTGAGATTTTTGCTAAAATGAGAAGCGTATGTGTGTGAATGCGAGTTTGTATCTGTGTTTCACAGTACTTATTTGCACTTGGAAGGGCATCCGCTGCGTAAAACATATGCCAAAATAGTTGGCGGTTCTTTCCGCTGTGGCAACCCCTGATAAACAAGGGACTAAATCAGATGAAAATGAATGAACAAATAAAAACCTTAGAAAAAAAATTAAAAAGGTAAAACAAAATTTAGAGAACAAAAATCAATACAAAAAAATGTTATCCCTGAATTCAGAAGAGACGCTTAAGAATTGTGAGATTCTTCATACTCCAAAATCAGAAATCAAAAAACCCAAGATGTAAATTCAGAATTTTGATAAAAGTAAAAAAAAAAACTCACAGATGTCATGAAATTTAAACTCTAACCTCAGAAAAACTCAAAATGTAGAGTCACAAAAACACCAAGACTGTGCCCACCGTGCCCTTTTCACTCCCACCCTTCCCAAAAATGTGTTTATTTGCTTATATATTTATGGTGTATGATTAGAAATGGACTTGTGTGTAGGGGGTTTCTGTCTGAATGAGCGACTTTAACTGGGGCAGCTGTTTGTGTGTGTGTTGCTAAAAGTAGAAGAGTTAAATCACAGCTGAATCA
>CAIGQQ010006515.1:2741733-2760483 GCA_903798035.1 Danio albolineatus | reverse complement strand
CTAAAAGTGCTCCCACCAGACCAGACATAGGCTAAATGGATTAAAAAATGGTAAAACTCAACTGTTAAACTCTATACTCTCATAACAGACAAAAATACTGAACCTGGCACGCTGAATTTAGACTCCTTTCTTACAAATTAATTATCTGAATCAGACGTGTTCAATAAAAGAAATACAACATGCACACAGCTATGGGACCCCAGGAGCTCAGCTGAAATCCGCTGCTTTAGAAATTGGCATCAGCCATGAAAACCCATGTTAGTCAATTACACAATCTGTTCGTCTAAATCAGTGGTTTTCAATCCTGTTTCTGGCAACACGTCGCTCTGCGCACGTCGTATTTTTCTCTTATCTGACACACTTACAGTAGATCAGTTCACAGAGCTCTCATCTAATGCGCTTATGATCTGAATCACTTGTGTTCAATAAGGGAAAGGCGAATAAACATGCGGTGCTACGGGTCTCCAGGACAAGATTGAAAAACCATCTTTGTTCTTGTCTGTTCTTCCCAGATCCCTCACATCAAGATCGGTCCAGAGGAGACTCCACGCTTGCCATATCTACGCTTTGCCTCGGTGACGCTGTATCCTAGCAACGAGGATTTAAGCTTGGCCATCGGTGCCATTTTGCGCTCTTTCAGTTACCCGACGGCCAGCCTGATCTGTGCCAAAGCAGAGTGTAAGTCTGCAGGGAAGGCGGCGACACAATCAACCACGAACTATGAATCGTTCATTGTTCACAGCACACTCTCTAATTCATTTCACAGTCGCCGGTTCACACTGCTATTCACTTTATTTTTAACCTAAGTGCATTATCATTAGGCTAGCTGCCTGTTATATGATGTTATTAATGTCTGTGCCATGCTTCAGCAAATTACATATTTTTTTGTAAGATTAAGCCATTTATTAGCTTCATTCTTGTGGATTTTTTTTTTTTTGCATGATGATTATAATAGCATTATTTTCAACAAACATGTAGTTTCAGCAATTTGCTTGTGTTAGTTCAGCTTATAAACACTGTAAAAAGTGATGGGTAGGGCCAGACGGAATCTGCGGACATTTTTTGCTATTTCTGCGGAGTATTTTGTTAAAAATCTGCGAATTTATGCGGAATTATTTTAGGAACATCATAACAAAAAAATTAATATAAGAAATAAAAAGTAAAGCCTTTTTAACTTTTATTTAATGTTTACAATGCAAATCCAATTAGATGTACTTTATTTGGTAAACAAAGCAAGCCACTCGTATAAAATCTCTACTAAAAGACAGAAAATGTTACTTTACAAACTGTGTTGTAAATAAATCATATGAATATTTTCATATTAGTCAATATTATTACTGAAATTAATTTAAAAAACTGAATAAATATAAATTTACACACATTTACACCAGTAAATAAACAGAATCAATGATGGGCTAAAAATCTGCGGAATTCTGCGCGCGCAGATTCCGTGTGGCCCTAGTGATGGGTTCCACACTATTCCTTTATTTTGTCCCAACACAATTTTTTGGGGTAAAATAAGCGTAATCTAGAGGCCTTTGTCTTTCACATAAGCCACTTCTGATTCCAAATGATCAACTAGAAGACAAGATATTATTTGTTGTTCCTAAAACTTGGATAGACGACAAGACTTTTGTCAGGTAGTGACAAAGCAAAGCAAATAAAGCAAACTAACATCAAGCTGACAGATGAGACTTGGATCTAATGGAAATTCAGTTTTACTGAGAAGTTCCCAGAAAAAATTAATAATACATATATATTAGACGATGATTATGTTATTTATTACATACTCTCATTGGCCAATTTATTAGGTTCACATTTCCAACTGTTCGTTGATGCAAATTTCTAATCAGCCAATCACATGGCAGCAACTTAATGTATTTAGGCATGTAGATATGTTCAAGATGATCTGCTGCAGTTCAAACCGAGCATCAGAATGGGGAAGAAAGGTGATTTAAGTGACTTTGAATGTGGCATAATTGTTGGTGCCAGACGGGCTGGTGTGAGTATTTCAGAAACTGCTGATCTACTGGGATTTTCACGCACTACTATCTCTAGGGTTTACAGAGAATGATCTAAAAAAGAGAAAATATTCAGTGAGCGGCAGTTTTTGGACGCAAATGCCTTGTTGATGTCAGAGGAGAATGGCCAGACTGGTTCCATCTGATAGAAAGCCAACAGTAACTCAAATAACCACTCGTTACAACCGAGGTCTGCAGAAGAGCATCTCTGAACTCACAACACGTCCAACCTTGAGGCAGATGGGCTACAGCAGCAGAAGACCACACCGTGTGCTACTCCTGTCAGCTAAGAACAGGAAACTGAGGCTACAGTTCACACAGGCTCACCAAAATTGGACAATAGAAGATTGGAAAAACGTTCAATAGTCTGATGAGTCTGGATTTCTGCTGCAACATTCGGATGGTAGGCTCAGAATATGGCGTTTACAACATGAAAACATGGTTCCTCAAGCCTTGTTTCAACAGTTCAGGCTCCTGGTGGTGGTGTAATGGTGTGGGGGATATTTTCTTGGCACACCTTGGGTTTATTAGGTCCAACTGAGCACCGTGTCAACACCACAGCCTAAGTATTGTAGCTGACCATATCCATCCCTTTTTGACCACAGTGTACCCATCTTCTGATGGCTACTTCCAGCAGGAGAACGCGCCAGGTCATAAAGCGTGAATCATCTCAGACTGGTTTCTTGAACATGACAATGAGTTCACTGTACTCAAATGGCCTCCACGGTCACCAGATCTCAATCCAACAGAGCACCTTCGGGATGTGGTGGAACAGGAGATTCACATCATTGATGTGCAGCCGACAAATCTGCAGCAACTGTGTGATGCTATCATGTCAATATGGACCAAAATCTCTGAGGAATATTTTCAGTACCTTGTTGAATCTATGCCACGAAGGATTAAAGAAGATCTGAAGGCAAAAGGGAGTCCAACCCGGTACTAGTAAGGTGTACCTAATAAAGTGGCCGGCGAGTGTATAAGCAAATAGAGCAAACTAGCATCAAGTGCAAACAAAATCAGAGCAAAGAATGAGACTTGAGATGAAACATCTAATGATCTAATGGAAATTCAGCTTTAGTGAGAAGCTCCCATACAAAATAAATAACACATATTAGAAGATGGTTGTTGTTTATTACATATATACAAAAATATTGCTCGTTTATTTTATTCAGTACGCAGTGCTATTCACTCTGAGGGACATCACATTAAGGATTGTGTCCGCATGGAGACAAACAAGAAGAAATATGAATTGTATTTGTTATACTCTGTTGACTCTGCTTAATGAGAAGTAGTTAGTGTGCTAAAGTGAAACGTATGTGAGCTGTACGATGCTGACTGCGAGTTGATCTCTCGTGACTTGCTGATGCGAGCAGCCTCTCGCTTGATTGGTACGGTCTGGGAAATGGAGCTACGCTTTCACGCACCACTGTTTACTGCTGTTTGCATATCTACACTTATCACATCCTTTTCCGTATAATTATCGCAGCCTGTGCTCGTGATAAAGTGTACGTCTGTTTAAGATGCAGGTGGTTATGCATCTTTGAGCCCTCCGTGTACATTAGCATGCATGGATGTGCTCATAGCTAATTCCTTGCTAATGTGGCTGCATGAGAGAACATGAATACCGCGTACAGTGTTTTGTTAGGGGTTTTTTTTAGCAACCACCCTTTCATCACTTCCCCTCGCTGTTATCGTTAGTCGTGCATCTTGTTGACTGCGGTCCAAAATCAATGAAGTCACCATATTGGATTTTGTGGTGGCTCAGAGCACAAATTTATGTACATATGGAATTAACTTTATTGGCTCTCAAAGTCACTTCATTCGATAGTCGCTGACTTTAATATGGAGGAGCAGGGTGGAAAGAAAGGAAAGGTGTACGGACATTGACAGTTGTGAACGTTGTAGGTGTTTACTTGACATTTATTTGAATTATTACAGTATAAGATTTATGTAAAGTAGCAAACTACATATACTCAAACTACTGTAATTGAGTCGTTTTTCTCAGAAATTGTCATTTACTAAGTAGTTTTAAAGATGTGTACTTTTACTTTCCCTTGAGTACATTTTTAGTGCAGTATCGGTACTCCACTACTTTTCTTCATCCTGCAGTCACTACTTTTTTTTTCTTGTCTATGGGGATTAGAAAGATCAGTCCTGTGATTTCTGTCCAATCAAATCACACATAGAAGGTAAATCGCATCATACTGAACTACCCCAAGACATGGGTGCTTTATAATTGCAGCAAACTGTATGGAAGCAATAAAAGTGTCCATGAAGATGTCCAAAATCTTTACACGCAATGACCCAGAGTCTGTTTAGATACATGTCACTGATGAGAAGATGACGGATGTTTACTGTATGATGGCCTTAAACACCCAGCAGACACAAGACATCAACGTGATGTTAGATTGACGTTGTACCTCAACGTCGTTGGGACGTTGCGTTTTGTTTGGAAATTAAAATCGTTTTGACGTCAGAACGATGTCCAACGTTCAACCTTAAATCAACCAAATATCAACGTCTAATGATGTTACAGCTTTGATGTCAATATGACATCAATATGATTTAAGATGTTGCCTCGACTTTGGATTTTGGTCACTTTCTAACACAACAATGTCATTTGACGTCGATATTGGTGATCAAAATAATGTTGTCCCTAGACACTGGCTAGACATTAAATTTTGGTCACCCAACGTCACGACCTAAATCTAACCTAATATTAACGTCTTATGACGTTGTGTGCTTGCTGGGCAATAACTAAATGCACTACAGAATGTTACGTTTACATTCATTCATTCATTCATTTTCTTTTCGGTTTAGTCCCTTTATTAATCTGGGGTCGCCACAGCGGAATGAACCGCCAACTTATCCAGCATTTGTTTTACGCAGCGGATGCCCTTCCAGCCTCTCTGGGAAACATCCATCCATTTTTATTCACACACCTACCCAATTCACCTGTGCAGCATATCTTTGGACTGTGGGGGAAACCGGAGCACCCGGAGGAAACCCACACGAACACGGGGAGAACTTGCAAACTCCACACAGAAATGCCAGCTGAGGCTCGAACCAGCGACCTTCTTGCTGTGAGGCGACAGCACTACCTACTTTGCCACCGTGTCACCCTGTTACGTTTTACTCATAATTTGAGTAATATTTACAACAGATAATTCTACTCGCACTACATTTTTAAGCAAGTAATGGTACTTTTACTTAAGAAAGGAGAAAGTCTTATTTGTTTTATTTTGGCTAGTTTTTAAACCTAGATTATTTATTATAGCCTCCAGAATCTGCCCATTTTGGTGTCTGAATACATTGTAGCTGTTTTTGTAGCCTGTGGCTTTAAATGCAAATGAGCTGCTTCACCCTGCCCACCATTCTTACATGCGTGTCCGCTTCTTCTGTTACAGCAGATGAAGCAGTGTTGCCAAATTAGCTGCTTTGTTGCTATATTTAGTGACTTTTCAGACCCCCTTAGCAACAATTTTTTAAAAAGCAACTAGTGACAGATCTAGCTCCTTTTTTGTGGTGTTACTGGAGATTTTAAAGACTCTCATGTGTCCATACTGTACCATTCTTACTCTTCTCAACGAGCTGAGGGTGATGCTGTTGGCCCCTCCCCCACCTCAGAGCACTCACAGGTTTCTCCCACCTGCAGCCTGAGAGCAGATCAGCCCTCTGAGTATCGACGGCAAATTATTTAGCACCGCGAGTGTGAGGTATTTGCCTTGTACAGTCAAGCCGATCTGCTTTTTTTAATTTAAATTTTTTTTGTGTAATAATTTAATTTGACTGTTTAATTCTTTTCTTGTTCACAATCACAGATATTTTAGTGACAGTTTCGGAAATTGTAGTAGAGTACATTACTATACCTCTGAGAATTCACTACACATCTATACTCATATACTGTATTCAAACAGCAATAAATTGAGTGAAATTGACATGCATATGTAAAGTGTAGTGCAAATATAAATACCAATTTATTGACCATAGGCTGTTAAACAGAAATGGTTGGATGTGATGACATAAGTATTATGCAAATTGACAAATGACGTAATCTTGCCACATTTAGCTTAGCTCCTTTTCATTGAAAATAGTTGGCAACTCTGAGATAAACAGCATTCAGTGATAGAGACAGACTCTGATGAAGCTGAAATACAGACGAAGCTAAAATACAGCTCATTAGTCATGAAATATGTTTATTTCATGTATTTGTGGTGGATTTCATTCAAGCCTTTCTGAAACGATGAGTCTCATACAAATGTCATTTGCAGTACACACACACACATATATATATATATATGCGCATTTACTGACACCATGCGGCTGTGGTGATCATAGTGGTTAAGAATTAGCGATTTGAATGTCTTGATTACAAACATGCTCTGTTTTAAAAATGTTTTAAACTTATAAAACGTATAAAATCACAGAGAGTTAAAACAGATATTTTAATCCCAGTTTATTTGCAAAAAAAAAAAAATTCTTTGGACGTGTACATGTTATTATAGAAACATGTCTGTCAATCAAATTGTCTGTCAATCAAATTGGTGGGTGGGGAAAACCACACTCCTATGTCACGTTGCGATTGACTTTAAACTCTTTGAGATTTGGGTCTTATTTTAACATCAGTAAGTTTTTAAAAAGAGACGTGTTGTGTTTATATCTCTCCAATATGACAATGGACACACAATACACACACAATACACAACCAAAAGTTGATTTGCATCGTAGGTGCCCTTTAAAGTTTTGCTAATGTTTCACAAATGCCCTGTAATAATATGGTACACTAAAAGATCTGGGGCTTTGTGTTATACCCGCAGGCCTGCTTAGGTTGGAGGAGCTTGTGCGTCACTTCCTCATATCCCGGGAAACTCTCTCGGTTAGGATGCTGGATGAAAATTTGGACCCCACCCCCCTGCTGAAGGAAATTCGGGATGACAAAGTTGCAACTATCATCATTGATGCCAATGCATCAGTGTCAATACTAATACTAAAGAAGGTATGTGTGCTCGTCCTTTCTGGTTTAATACTATTATTTCCAGTGTTTCTGAATACTAATTTCTATTATTTGGTAGTAAATATAGTAGTCATAGTCAGGGTTCAGACTGGCCATCTGGCAATTCTGGCAAACCATTTTTTAAATGTGGGCCGGTCAGTTTTTTTTTATTATTAGTATTATTTTTTTATATTTATTTATTTATTGCTTTTATTTGCAGGCAGCTTTTATCTCTTGCAAGATGTAAAATTATGATGCTGATGATAATAATAATAATAATAATAATAATAATAATAATAATAATAATAATAATAATAATAATAATAATAATAATAATAATAATAATGAAAAATTGTAGGCATTTGGCCCAATCAGTGACGGCCGGTTGGTTTCAAGATGGGCCGACCCAGTCACAGGTTACTTGGACGTAATCAAAATCTGGCGAGAATGTCAAACAAACAATAAGTGCAACAAAAGCTAATTTTCAGAGATGGACCATAAAAAAGTAAAGGCAGTACTGAAAAGCTAAAAAAAAAAGCAAAAAAAAAGGCTCTAAAATTAGACGCTGCCCTGCCAAATCCATTAACTGAAATGTATAAATTTGTTATAAAAGTTTGTTTTTGTTCCAGTCACATATATTAAATGTTTAAATATCTATTACATATGGTACTGCTTATATTTCTTCACCATCTGTACACCAATATAAGTAATGAATGTGCGTGTCCGTGGATGGGGCTGTGACGGTGTGGAAATGTGAGCTGGTGTGGCTACAGTGCCAGGGCTGAATTTTTGTCCCAGTCCGCCCCTGGTCATAGTAGTAATTTGTATTAACAGTAGTCAAAATGATCAGCCCTCCTGTGAATTTCTTTTTCAAATATTTCCCAAATTATGCTTAACAGAGCAAGGAATTTTTCACAGTATTTCCTATGATAATTTTTCTTCTGGAGAAAGTTTTATTTGTTTAATTTCGGCTAGAATAAAAGCAGTTATAATTTTTTTAAAAACCATTTTAAATCTTTAAATGTCACTTTAAGCTGAATATGAGTATCTTGAAAAATATCTAGTAAAATATTATGTGCTGTCATCATAGCAAAGATTAAATAAATGAGTTATTAGAAATGAGTTATTGGAAGAAGGTTCTCCAAAGGTGGCTCAGTGGATTCAGAGACTAAAACAGGTCTATATAATGGAAAAAAATAACTGCATGTCTACAAATGAAGACTGATATTTTCATGAAGAGGTGGAAAAGTATTACGACATATTTAGATATGTATATTTAGAGGTTACTTAACCTATCACCACTGTAATTTGAGGTAACTACAATGTAACACAATGTAACTTGATGCATAAATGTATCCCCTGAAAAGTAATTATGATGTCAGTACCTTTTTTTTATTATTAATTAATTATTTTTTTATTTTATTTATTTATTTTTTAACTTACTTATTATTATTATTATTTTTCATTATAATGTCATTATTATTATTGTTTTATGTATTTCCCTATATGTAAGGGATTACATTGTTGGGGAAGGGGCTGTTCTGTAAAAAAAATATTTTGAAAAATCTTAAATAAAAAGTTTCAAAAAAGAAAAAAAGAAATGAGTTATTAAAACTATTATGTTTAGATATGTGTTGAATATAATCTTCTTTCCATTAAACAGAAATTGGGGGAAAATATACAGGGAGTTGTAACTTTACAGGGGCTAATACCTTTTTTTTAAGTGAGATGCTAACGGTCTAATCTGATTCAATGATTTATGCTATGCTAAGCTAAAAGTGCTCCCACCAGACCCGGAGATCGGCTGAATAGATTTGAAAATAGTCAGCTATTTACTGCTATTTCCAAAAGAAGTGCAGTGTTCCTTTAACACCTTTCACATGACTTTTTAATAGCTTTGAAGTTGAAAAAAGCAGCTAAAATAAAACATAAATAAATAAAAAATCTGGCGAATGTTTGTGTATGCACATATCCAATCAATAGTGGCATGCTATAGTAATGCAAAAATGGATACAGACTGTAGAAAACAACAAGATTAGGTCGTTCAGTTAGATTTAGGTCGTGACGTCAGGTGACCAAAATTTAATGTCTAGCCAGCGTCTAAGGACAACGTTATTTTGACGTCTAATAACATTGCCAAATGATGTTGATATTTGGTTGTTTTTTGGTTGTGTTGGAAAGTGGCCAAAATCCAACGTTGAGTCAACATCTTAAACATTTGTAAATACATTTGTAATTATGTACACACCCACTGTACATATACATTTGTCATTATGTTTATCTGCACTTTTGATTATTAATAAGCAACCTACATTGCACTGATTCATTTATTTGAACTGTACATACCCACTGTACATGTACATTTGTAGTTATGTACGCACCCACTGTACATATACATTTGTCATTATGTTTATCTGCACACTTTTGATTATTAATAAGCAACCTACATTGCACTGATTCATTTATTGGAACTGTACATACCCACTGTACATGTACATTTGTAGTTATGTACACACCCACTGTACATATATTTGTGATTATTTATCTATCTGCACACGTATTATTAATATCAACCTGTACGTATAATCATTTATTGTAAATCTGGGCTCATAACTAAGGCAACCTGTATATAATGTTCATAGTACATCCATCTGTAAATATTACCATAGTTTTTCTATAACTGCACCTTATAATTTATACCTGTATCTGCACTTGCTGCTATTGCACTTCTGGTTAGACCTAAACTGCATTTCGTTGCTTTGTACTTGTACATGCGTAATGACAATAAAGTTGAATCTAATCTAATCTAAACCAACGGCAAATACTGACATTTATCCGTCAGGTATGACAACCAAAATCCAATGTCTAATAGACGTCATAGTGGTAACGTCAAGCTGTAACATCATTAGACGTTGACATTTAGTTGATTTTAAGTTGGACTTTGGACACTGACGTCGGCCTGACGTTGAGTTCTGTCCAGGGCTGGAGCTAGCTGAACTGGCACTCTAGGCAAACGATGATCATGCCATCCTCAAACCTGAAAGTGGGGGCCTTCGCGGATGCCTTGGTAGCCTCTATGGGCGCACCAGTTCTGATGTCAACCAATTTTCATCTCCAAAAAAAAATGCAGTCAATCTGACGTCATGTCTCTTGTATCATGTATCAAGAGCTAAATCCCAGACATTTTAGGAGATTTAGAAGTACGATTTCACAATTGCTTTTTGTTCAAGGTTGAGTCTGAAAATGTCTTTATATTATTATAAATGATTATTGGGTCCAAATCAGCAGTGTAGAATGACTTATGAATGATGCCACTGTCTGAAAACCTGATCAAGCATGCTTAAAATTCAGATTTGTCTGTTTTAACTCTAATATAGCACACGTCTGCTTTTTCTCCATCTTTCTAGGCCTCGGAATTAGGAATGACATCAGCCTTCTACAAGTACATCCTCACCACAATGGTAAACAAAGGCCTTTCTTTCCACTTTTACCAATGACACACTACCCTTTAACCCACTTTCATCGAGTTACAGCGACGGCAGTCCTGGCCATTGACCAGCTCATCGCAGATGCATAGCACATCCACGCCGTTTATCATCATCACTGTGGATGAGGTGCATTATGTCCTTGTTTTGAGGTCGCATATGCTTCTGTTGTGAGCTTGGGAATTTAATACTACAGTTACAAGTTAAAGCGAAGTAGGCTAAAGCATTTGACCTTGAGAGGCAAACTGAATCACGCGAGATCAGATTTGAGACTGCCAAAATGTGTTTCTGATCGTCTCGGTAAATAGTAAATATTTAAGCTGTATTTAAGATTTGTTTAACACGCATCTTTTATTTGCTTTTATTTTGGGATTTTGGGAGGAAGCCAGAGCTCACTTTGCAGCGAGGCAGCAATTATGCTAAGAGCGTATAAGTCTAAAGATACATGAATATGAGTGGGAAGATGAGTTGATTTACATTTACTCTGAATGTTTTAATTCAGTAATGCACTGTGTTTGAGTATCATTACGGTATCATAAAGATTTTTGATGTGTATCTTTTCTAAAAGTGTAATAAAATGAAAAAAAGTCCTTTTTTTATGAAACGGCTCATTTGAACTTTCAAATTCAATCTCAGCCTTTTATTAATCTCTGGCAAGCCTTTCCCCCAAGACAACCCGCAAACGCAGACAACCTCCAGGCAATACTGCAAATGTATACCAGATTCCTCGGTGGATGTTGATTGAGTGATGGCTTTCAGAAGCAGTCTCTAAAATTAAGTGTGCGTCTGAAATAAGGTCATCGTCTTGTCAGATTCGCATTGTCAGCAGTCTAATTGAGAACCAGACTAAAGATGAAAGACACTTGCCATTATCGAGCCCTTCGAAGACATTCTTGTTATCTATCATACCTGGATTTATACACTATATGACTAGAACCCTCAGGAGGAATCAAAAGCACATGATGCTACTAAAGGGGTCATTGACAGAACAAGGACACTTCGCAGATTTTCTTGATATGCACATGAACTTTAGAAGGTTTTAGAATGTACACTGTCAGTACAAAATGTACTTGGTGGTACAAATAATGTTTAAGCAACAGTTTTGTACCTTTGTACCTTATATAGTACAGGAAGGTCCTCTTATGATACTGTTCTGTATCTTTTATGGTACATATGAAATGGAGGCACACAATTGTTCTCATAAAAAAGGTACATAAGTGTTGAACAACTCCTTTATTACAACATCTGCAATATATAGAGATGTATTACAATATAAAATAAATATTACTGGAAAGGCAAAGTGATTTATGAATAATTTCCATATTAAAACATGAATTATCATTTAAAAGCATATGTTTAAAGAAACTCATAAACATTAATTATTAAGTTATATAATACAAAACAACTGGTAAAACATAAAACATACAACTATAGATACTGTACACTAAACATTTAAGGCATTTTAATGAACGTTTGTTAAGCATTTTCTGATACATTTTCATTATTGATATCCACTATCAATTTGCTATTCTTTATTGTAAATTGAAAATGTGTATTTACACAAAAAGAAACTGTTTTTGTAAACTAAAACATTGTTTAATAAATGTATTTGATGTTTTATATTTACTAAAAATAAACTGACGCATTTTGGATGAAGCAAAATGCTTTTTAATAGTTCTTGAAGGAACACATTTGACACTGTTAAGGTAAAAAGTGTCTCGTCACTGATCAGATTTGTACCTTTGATGAAGGTATAATATTTAATCTGCAGGTCATAAGAACCAAAAGTACATTTTGGTTTCCCATTGTATAGATCATGTCCTTAAAGGTACAATGGTACAAATTTGTTTCTTTGTCTTCAGGTACAATTCTGTTCCATAAAAAGGTACTGCCACAGTGACAAGAGTTTGTACCTTCTTTGGTACAACATTGTACCATTTCTTCTGAGAGTGTAGGTTATAAATCTATGAAGGCAGCCCGGAGCCAGACCGGAGCCAGCTCCAAATGGGTAGATCAGCTCCAAATTAGTGGGACTTATGCTCCAAGTGGGCTGTACAAACCTCTTAGAGATTTTGTTGATTTGTGAAGTTTCACAAACTAATCTCGAGAGGAACACATGATATGATCGACCGCAGCTGGTTCGTATCGCTAATCATTAGCTAGCCAATCGAAATAGCCCAAATGTGATATAAATATCCAGCCCCAAAATAATTTCCTATCTTTGTTTTTGGAACTCCCATCCTTTTCTTCTCCCTCCTTCTCAATCCTGGGATCGGGCGACACGGCGGCTGAGTGACTAGCACTGCTGCTTCACAGTAAGAAAGCCACTGGTTAATATCCTAACCGAGCCAGCAGGCGTTCTCTGTGTGGAGTTTGCATGTTCTCCTCGTGTTCCCGTGGGTTTTCTCCGGGTTCTCTGGTTTCGTCCCACATTCAAAAACATGTGACACAAGTGGCTCGTACACACCGGGACGCTTTTCGTTTGCGTTTATCGTCGGCGTTTTTGGAGACGTTTTTCCGCATTCAAGCCCAAGCGATTTTCTCTGGCGCCGAGCAGGAGAGCATGCAAAATCACTCCTTGACGTTAGATGGCGCACGCGGTGGCGCCAAGCTTCTGACACCCGATTGTTACACAGAAGAAGAAGAGAGGAAGTTTACACGCTTGTTGATGTGATCGGCAAAGCATAGATGGTTCAAGTAGCAGCTCTAGCTCTAACAATAAATGATTATTGTTCACCAGTGCAATAAGCAGCTCCACGTTCATATCTCCTCTGGGCATCTGCGCTCACATTGACAGTTTTGCGCTTGAGCGCCTCCAAGGGGTGTTTACTGTAACTTCAGCGGCTCCGTACACGTGAGCAACAGTGGGAATCTGATTGGTGGAGAAGGTTTTCCAAAACCAAAGCAAAGCATGCTTGTCCTGCCTCCCGTCTCCCCCGATGGCCCGCACTCTCATTGCATTCGGGCCTGAGCACGCTTACATCATCGATGATGCGCTATTCAGTGCAACAGAAGTGCTCTCTGAGATTTTAGTGGAGATTTCTTTATAATTATTACATCGTTTTAGTCATTTGATATGCAGTGGCACACAGTCAAATATTCCGCCGAACAGATCAGCCACTGCTGACGCTCATAAACAATCATGACGTCCTCGTGCTGCAAGAATTAGAAGGTTTACTAAAGGCGCAGCTGTCGTGCAGAGACAAATCCATATGAAACAGTCCACAAAAGTCACGTCTCCTCTTCAGTTTCGGGCTTAGGCGCGCTTTGCACTCTCACTACAAGCGTACCGCGCCAAAGCCCAAGTGAACCGCACTCAAGCACACCTCTTCCAACCGGGCCAGGGCCGGCCAACTGTACCGTGCCTGAGCCCGATTCAGCGCACTCACACTTCTAAAATTATCCGGGAAAAGGGCCTGAGCACGGCTCGGATAGCATAGTGTGAGTACGCCCTTAATAACAATCACAAGAACTGATCTGGGCCACACACCTCCCATCTACAACTGGCCTAAATGTAGTTTGCCGTCATGCATGCAGTGCCATCATTGCCATGCATGGCCCACCTTCAGCTGACATTATGCATGTCAGTGCCAGCAACACGCCAGCAGTGCCATAATGAGGCCACATTTGGGCCAAGTCTGTTTGCTATGTGGGACGGTTTGTGTCTCTTTTTTTGTCGTCTGATTTTGTGAGCCAACTGACATTTTTCGCTCCTTTCTTTTTTCCCCTGCTCTGCCGGCCATGCCCATTCCTCCCTCTGCTCAGCGCTCCACGCCCATCATGAAACATGTTTTGAAAACATTTGGAGGTAGATTTGAACTTAAAAAGTGTGGTTTCATAACACTTTAACATCTACACCTACCACAACCCTAAACCCAATCTACTTGTGGCGTAAGTCTCTCCCACTTGGAGATCTCCGGGCTGCAGTGATACCTGCTTGCCTTCAGCAGCCATATAAAAGGCAATCGTTTGTGATAAATAATTTAAAAGCTTCTTTGTTGTGGCAACATTGAAGGATCCTCCAAGAGCTCTCCTACTGCTTCCACTTAGCCACAGAAAAAAAGTCTTTGTTGACTTTACCATTGACAAACTCACTACCTGCTGCACCTCTTGAGATCATCCACTTGCCAGTAGGTGAAAAAAGAGCTGATTGATTTAACAGACAAGGTGAAAGCCATGATATTCAATAGCAGCCTAAAAAAAGCTTTTTCTAAAACAATTTGAGGCAAATTTGAATGTTTTCCTTGAACGTTCCCAATGGGCACCACTTATGTTGAGTGAAATTCTAGCTAGGTTGATTATTGCCTTCAGTAAATTACTATTTATTTATGGATGAGGGTTATCCCAAACCCGCAGGGAGCAGCTGATATTTGCAAAAACCCTAACTGCTGTGTCAATGAGGCTATTTAAAAACCTGTTGATCTTTTCTGATTATGTAAATATTGCACTTGATTTCACTATGAATGTGGGACAGTATGTGGTGACTGCTTAGTAATTTGGTTTTTACTCTGTAAGTTTCATTATTATGTTGAATGTCACTCTGGCATCCACTTCTGTTCTTTCTACACGATTTTCAGAAATTTCTAACTAGTCATGAATTTAAAGTTGTTTGGAAAACATGGTTTGTTAAAGCTGTCAATTTAGAGAGGGCTGGAATTGTATGTAAGCTAGGCTAGGCCACTATTGTAAACGGGGCCGGACTTAATCAATCCGCTTGTTAAAGTGTAACGTCACGCAAATCGACTTCCAGGTCCAAGCGCTCTATCAGACTGTATGGGGAGCCTCATCAAATGATAATAATAAACATTTACAAAGCGATGTAATACCTTTGAAAATCACGATCGCAATATATATGTATAGCCATGCCTATTATCCAATGCCCAGAAAGTGATTAATTTTTTATAAATTGTAAAAATGTTGGTATTTGTGATGCAGCAAGCCCAGAGACTGATGTGTACAGCATGATTTTGATATAAAATTCCCTTTAATATGTGATAGGATTAAAAAGTGGTCATAAGTGAAGTTTATTTATAGACTAATTTCGAGAGGAGCACGCGCTTATGATTGATAGCAGCTGGTCCTCATTAGCCAATGCATGATTCACCAATCAGACGATTCCTAAATCACTATAAATAACCAGAGTATCTTACCTTAGCCATCTTCGTCTTGAAGAATCCCCCCTTCCACCCTTTCCTTATCAGGGCAGCACGGAGGCCCAAAGGTTAGCACCATTGCCTCACAGCAAGAATGTCACTGGCTCAGACCCTACCTGGCCAAGTCGGTATTTCTGTGTGGAGTTTGCATCTTCCCCCCGTGTTTGCATGGGTTTTCCCCGCGCTCTCCCACAGGTTTCCTCCCACAGACCAAAAACATGTAACATAAGTAAATTGACAAACTAAATCGGCGTCATAGATAAGCGTAGAATTCAGCATACACTCTCCAGAGCATTCATAATCTACATTCGCCAAGCGGGGGAGTTCTCGAGACCTACCAGAACTCGGACTCCCCTCTCGCCCTGCAACGGGGAGGAACCACGGGCTCGAGGATCCCACGAGCTCAGGACTCTCTCCTGGGACAGCATGCCAAATACGCTTTATAATCAATCATCGGCAAGGGCGAATGCTTAAAACTAACATTTTCTCAATTCGAATGAGTAGCGGCTTGGACCCGGAAACAGTATTTCATACATCACCGATAGGTCACCACTTCACAAGCGGATAAGCGAGGTAAGCAGCCGCTTAGGGCCCTGGGAAATTAAGGGCCCCCAACCAATGCCAAGAATCCATTATAAATCATATAGCTCTTTTAAATATTTTGTACCATACTGTATGTTTTAAAATCTGTCTATAATTGTTAAGATTTTAACGTTATTACTTGTCAAAACCAGGGGCTCCCATGAATAATGGAACGTTCCTACCGTACTGCGTATGCGCCAAGTGTGAGCGATTGATTCAATCAAAGACACTGCTAGCCAATGTTGTCAACTTAGCAACTTTTCAGACCCCACCCAGTGCCAAATTTCCCCCCCAAAAAAAGTGACAAGCAAATGTTTTTAGGTGTTACTGGAGATTTTTAGAGACTCTTGTGTGTCCGTGCTGTACCCTTCCCAACGTTACTCTTCGCAATGAGCTGCGGTTGATGCTGTCGGTCTCTCCCCCATCTCAGAGCACTCAAAGGCGACACAGTGCCACATAGCCGTCTCTCACGGCTGCAGTATTGACAGCAGATCATTCCTCTGCATACTGACGGCAAATGTTTTAGCACCGCGAGCGTGAGGTATTTCCCTGGTATAGTCAACCCGATCTGCTTCTCCTCTGTTTAAATGCAATCATTTAAACGGACCGCTTAATATTTTCTTGCTTTTGTTCACAATCTCCAAGATTTTAGTGACAGCAATCTGCCAGCGATCGGAGTAGAGGTAACGTTAGGTAAAGTGTACATTTGGGGGGGAAGTAGAAATGAGACGATCAACGCAGCTTCCTCCGCAATCCTGCTGTCTGGCCGAAACACCCGTCAGATGATGAGCGCTGTGAGCTTAAGAGATTGAGGGCCTGTTCAAATATCATTTCCCAGTAAAACTGCCACTGATTCACAAAAAGCAATTACTCAACTCATATGAACAATGGTGAAAAGATTAGTTTGATGGATTGTGAATTCAATTTGTTTAAATGGTGGCGCGTGAGTAGCACGTTCGCCTCACAGCAAGAAGGTCGCTGGTTCGATCCCCGGTTGGGCCAGGTCCCGGTTGGGCCAGTTGGCATTTCTGTGTGGAGTTTGCATGTTCTCCCCGTGGTTGCGTGGGTTTCCTCCGGGTGCTCCGGTTTCCCCCACAGTCCAAAGACATGCGGTACAGGTGAATTGGGTAAGCTAAATTGTCCGTAGTGTATGTGTGTGAATGAGAAGGTATGGATGTGTTTCCCAGAGATGGGTTGTGGCTGGAAGGGCATCCGCTGCGTAAAACAAATGCCGGATAAGTTGGCGGTTCATTCCGCTGTGGCGACCCCGGATTAATAAAGGGACTAAGCAGAAAAGAAAATGAATGAATGAATGAATCACAAAAATGGCTAATTAATTGTACATCGGGGTGCCCAAACTCTGTCCTGCAAAGTTTAGTTACAATCCGAATCAGACTCACCTAGGCTAGCTAATCAAGCTCTTACTAGGCATCTGTGCAGGTGTTGAGGCAAGTTGGAGCTAAAATCTGCAGGACACAGGCCCTCCATGACCGAGTATGGGCACCCCTGCTTGTGAACTTGTTTTTTTATTTTGTGAATTTATTGCTTTTAATTTTACATTACGAAGATAAAGGTTCCTTTAAATATTAAATTATATAAAATATACTGTATATATGTATACTTTTTAACATGCAGTTTATTTTTTATATATGCTAGGGCCCCATACCTGGAATTGCTTAGGGCCCCCAAAAAACGTCCACCCCTTAATACAAAACCTTGAGAGAATCAATCAATCAATCAATCAATCAATGCTATACATTTACTTTTATGGGCTCTCACTATCTCTTTAGATGTACATTGAAACCATAAATTGTTAATATTAATAAATTTTGTTCACCAGAATAAAACACTGGTCATAAATACATACATATACTATAAATGACTTGTATACAATAATAAATCAAATTTAAATATTTATAATAAGGTGCTGACAAAGTGCTAGAGAATATTCTGGCAAACTCACCTCAGCTCACCGTAGGAGTAGGCCATTAACTGCGGCAAACCTGGGCTGCTTCCCAATACTAACTGTTGGACAGAAATAACAGTTTATAATGCTGTGAGGAAAACATTGCTTATTTTCTGTATTACTGTACTGTTAAACACTTGTGACGCCGGACAGCTGGAGAGCTGAACTTCACGCTTGTATTCAACAGTTGAAAATGGCATGCTCATCAGAATAGCGCATTTTAGCTATGCTGTACATGACGATGTGATTGATACACTTCCTACTTATAGAGCAGGGGTGGGCAATTAATTTCTCCAATTTCTCTTTTGTCATTTTTTCATTTTTTTTTGTTATTGTTATTTTCACACATTCTGTGAAACTATTCAATAAACATTCTTAAAAACTCTCAAGTTTAAAAAAAGGATACATTTTTGACGCCAAAAATATTTTAAAGACCAGCATCACAGTGTCAACTTCACAGGGTTGTTCGTTTGTTTGATTGCCTCACCTTAGTTATGCATTCATTCATTCACTAGTTCATTCATTCTTTAGTTCATTCATTCATTCATTC
>CAIGQQ010006515.1:2677004-2693446 GCA_903798035.1 Danio albolineatus | reverse complement strand
TGTAGTTACTATGGTTTTACTTCAAATACTATAGTAAAACTGCTTCATTTTGTAGTTACAATGCATTTACTTCAAATGCCATAGTAAAACTATGCTTTATTTTGCAGTTACTCTGGTTTTACTTCAAATACTATAGTAAACTAAGCTTCATTTTGTAGTTACTATGTTTTTACTTCAAATACTATAGTAAAACTATGCTTAATTTTATAATTACCATGGTTTTACTTGAAATACCATAGCAAAACTATAGTTCATTTTGTGGTTACTATGGTTTTACCACAAAAAGCATAGTTTAAATATGGTTACTGCAACAAAACCATGGTTAATTTCCATAAGGGGGGAAAGGAAAGGAAGCACACACACACACACACACACACACACACACACACACAAGTAAACAGCACATGAGGCGACAGCATGCTGAATGGGCAGAAATTGAAGCTTGGCTCTTTCAGTTATTTAACTGTTAGCTTTCCCGTATGCCAGCATTGAGTTTAACAGTCAATGTAATTGCCATCAAGCTCGGCTAATCAATGGAGCTCTGCTTTCGCTCTCTATAACAATATATAACGTGTTTAACACATCCCAAGACTGATGAACACTCACAGCCTGGTAATCTTTACAGATCACATCAGTGACCACCATCTTTTTTAGTGGCCCGAGCTCCATTTTTTTAATTATGCAATTTCACACAAGCTGCCGGACTGAATATCAACACAGCGGCAGATGCAGGCCTTTGAATATAGAAGCTCCGTTTAGAAATGGTAGACTGAAGAAAAATAATTGGTGCAGAAATGTTAGATTTTTGCATCTGAAGTCGCAGTGGACTAAAAACATTGAGCAAGTAACAAATAAAACTGACCTTGATATTTTGAAGTAGCAAGACTTTTTGATAATATTTGTTTAGTGGAGCACATTTACCTCATTTAGTCACATTTTTATTCCGTCATTTTTACAGTCTACCTGTAACTTTCAATCATTTTCTTCAGCTTATGCCTTTCCAGCCATAACCCAGCACTGGGAAACACCCATACACTCTCACATTCACACTCACATAATTCACACTTCACACTCAAACACTATGGCCAATTTAGCTTATTAAATTCACCTACAGTATAGCGCATGCCTTTGGACTGTGGGGGGAAACCAGAGCATCCGGAGGACACACACACAAACACGGGGAGAACATGAAAACTCCACACAGAAATGCCAACTGGCCCAGTCTGGACTCAAACCAGCGATCTTCTTGCTGTGAGGTGCTAACCACTGAGCCACCGTGCCCTACCTGTAATGTTCTGGAAATATTTCTTGACTGATGTTTAATGTTGATTTTTAAATACAAGTTTTATTAATTACTTTATTTTATTTTAGTTAATTAGCTAAATTGGCTGGTTACTGGACAATGTGGTTTGTTCTGTAGCCAATCAGGGAAAAAGGACATTGTTAAGAGAGATAATAATATTGACCTTAATATATATACTTATACAGTGGGGAAATAGCTATACTGATAATCATTAAGTAGCTAAGCTGTTAACATTGATAATGGTAATAGTAAAATCTATTTATGTCTTTTTTTATCAGACATCCCTCTGTTTACTTTCTTTTAACTACAATCTGAGCATGAAGACCAAATCAGTGTATTAAACATGTATAATAATAATAATATAGTAGCTCAGCTGTTTTTCAACACTGATAATGCTAATATCAAAATCTATTTATGTCTTCTTTTTCAGACATGCCTCTGTTTACTTTCATTTCACTAAAATCTGAGCTTTAGTAGCTATATTAGCTTATAGTAGCTAATTATAGTATCTAAAGTAGCTTTAGGTAGCTTTGGTAGCTATAGCTTAGCCATTTTTCAACATTAATAATGCTAGAATCAATATCTGTCTTTACCAGACATCTCCCTCTGTTTACTTTCTGTTCTCTAAAATCACTGTATAAAAATGTATAATAATAATGTGGTAGCTTAGCTGTTTTTCAACATTAATAATGCTAATATCACAATCTGTTTATGTCTTCTTGATCAGACATCCCTCTGTTTACTTTCTCATCACTAAATTCTTAGCATGAAGACCAAATCAGTGTATTAACATTGTAATACAAATCAGCATATTAACAAGGTTTTTTAACATTGATAGTGTCATTATCAATATCTAGACCTTCTGAAAACTCCAGCTTAAACCAGCCTAAGCTGGTTAGCTAGTTTTATCTGGCCGACCAGCCTGATTTTAGAGGGGTTTTGCCCATTTCCAGCCTGGTTTTAGCTGGTCAGGCAGAGAGATGACCAGCTAAAACCAGCCTGACCAACCTATCCCCAGCCAAAACCAGCTATGTCCAGCTTAAACCAAATGGTCAAACCCCCCATAAAACCAGGCTGGTTGACCAGCTAATCCCAGCCAACCAGCCTAGGCTGGTTTAAGCTGTTTTTTTTTCAGCAGGGATGTATGTCTTCTTGATCAGACTTCCCTCTGGCTACTTTCGGTTCACTAAAATTTTAGCAGCTTAACTTCTTTAGTAGCTACTGTATAGTCTTAGCTTTAGTAGCTATTGTAGCTTTAGCATAGTAGCTTAGCCGTTGATAATGCATTCATTCATTTTCTTGTCGGCTTAGTCCCTTTATTAACCCGGGATTGCCACAGCGGAATAAACCACCAACTTATCCAGCATTTTGTTTTACACAGCGGATGCCCTTCCAGCTGCAACCCATCTCTTGGACTGTGGGGGCAACCGGAGCACCCGGAGTAAACCCACACGAACACGGGGAGAACATGTAAATTCCACACAGAAATGCCAACTGACCCAAACGAGGCTTGAACCAGCAACCTTCTTGCTGTGAGGTGACAGCACTACCTACTGCGCCACCAGAACAGAGTATTAAAAATGTAAAATAATAATAATTTAGTAGCTTAGCCGTATTTTCAACACTGATGATGCTAATATCAAAATCTTCTGTGCACGTCAGCACACCCTTTTCACAAAGCCAGGGACAGCGCCTGCACCCTTTTTTGTCCACATCATTCACCCTCTGTCCATACGACACACATCTAAATATGTCAAGCTGTTCGTCTAGCTAATGTTTAATGTTTATTATGCTGCAGTGTACTGTAATACACCATTACACACGCGCACACACCTCACCCATCACAAAAAGAGCAAAATATATCCTCCGTCTGCGGCTAAATGAGCGGATTATCCCTTCATTACAGCACAGATGCCATTCCAGCGCTGCCTCTGAGGCAAACAAACCTTTTTATTTGCCTCAACCTCACAGGATGAGCCGCGCTAATGTCCCAAACACAAACAGATGCATTACAGTCGGAGTGACAGGCGTATTAGGAGCACTGTTTTAACATACATCTTTTCTTCTTTATCATCTATCAGCCCGTGGAGAAGGATCGGAGCCAGTTGGCTTTGGAGTGGCTTTATCAAAGTAAATCCGAATCAAACCACAGGACAGCGCTTTTTTTGCGGGGTAATGTGAGAATTAAGATATTGGATTTGACAGCATGGGAGCAGCGTCTGCCTGGAATATTTTCAGTGGTCTCGTCTTTTTCAGCATCTGACCATTTTTGTACATTTGTTTGAGTCTCTTGGTGCTTGTGCTCCCAAAAGCCCTAAAAGCATGGCCTTAAGTGCTATCTCTGGCTTCGATCAAAAGCTCCGCAAGGTCAGAGCCCTTCATTCGTCTTAATTTTCAACAAAGCATCTTGGCACTAAAAACGACTTTTTAGTAGCTTGTGAATAGCAGATGGAAAAGCTTATGCTTTATCATGCGTCTACACTCAAAGCATTATTTTTGCTGCTTGTTCAAACTCCTTATTTAAAACGAGTTGAATCAACACAACTCTTGAGGGTTTTTGGGACAGCTAATTTTCATTGATGGGAATAATGACGTTATAAATATACAGTGTTACAAACGGTGAAACTTTTTTTCAGTAATGATTTATCAAATGAGGGCGCCATGGTGGCGTAGTGAGTAGCACGTTCACCTCACAGCAAGAAGGTCGCTGGTTCGAGCCCCGGCTGGGTCAGTTGGCATTTCTGTGTGGAGTTTGCATGTTCTCCCAGTAGTTGCGTGGGTTTCCTCCAGGTGCTCCGGTTTCCCCTACAAGTCCAAAGACATATGGTGAATTCATTCATTCATTTTCTTTTCGACTTAGTCCCTTTATTAACCTGGGGTCGCCACAGCAGAATGAACCGCCAACTTATCCAGCATTTGTTTTACACAGCGGATGCCCTTTCAGCTGCAATCCATCTCTGGGAAACATCCATACACACTCATTCACTACGGACAGTTTAGCCAACCCAATTCACCTGTACCACATGTCTTTGGACTGTAGGGGAAACCGGAGCACCCGGAGGAAACCCACGTGAACACGGGGAGAACATGCAAACTCCACACAGAAATGCCAACTGACTCAGCCGAGGCTCGAACCAGCAACCTTTTTGCTGTTAGGCGATAGTGCTACTCACTACGCCACCGTGGCACCCATGTGGTGAATTGGGCAGTCTAAATTCTCCGTAGTGTATGTGTGTGAATGAGTGTGTATGGATGTTTCCCAGTGATGGGTTGCAGCTGGAAGGGCATCCGCTGCGTGAAACACATGCTGGATAAGTTGGCAGTTCATTCTGCTGTGGCGACCTCTGATTAATAAAGGGACTAAGCCAGGCATGTCCAAAGTCCGGCCCGCGGGCCAATCAAGGCCCGGAGTCAGATTTCATACGGCCCGCAGATTCCATCTCATAATGTGTTATTTATGGCTCGCTAGCTCTGTTAGAATAAATAAAGCAAGGGAGAGTAACCGCGTTAGAGATAAGTAAACCAAGGCCTGCCCCAAGACTGACAAAAAGTTTTGCGCGAGCAGAGAAGAGCCAAGAGCGAGCGGAGAGAACTGATCGCGCGCGGTGCAGGCATGACACCGTACATCGTGCGCACTGATGATGATGATGATGTGCGCTCGCGCGCAAGGCCCGTTTCCTCGCGGTGGATCAGTTCAGCGCCCACGCGAGCTGTAGTTTCCTCGCGCTTAGGTCTGTAATCTGCTCGCGATTCACTTTCTCCTCGCGCGTAAACATCACCGCTGCGCTCGATTAATTTTGGCATTGATTTGCCGCCATACACTTGTCCCTAACAGATCCCTGCACTGCGCACTTCCAAGCTTTGAAATGGACAGTCATGGACAGTTTCCCACAGGACAATATTGGTGTGCAAATGAAGAGTTATGTAACAGTAAAGCCTAAAGCAAACTAATGCAATGCACTAAAGAAAACACAATTCATTAAACTCTTAAATAACTGTAGATATAGTTCATAGTTTATTATGTTTTCATAGGTGTTTATTTCTTGTGGTGGCAAGTGATTTTCCCAGTTGTGGGAATTATAAGGTATAATCTTCCTCTAGTTGTTATGCAAACTTTGGCTTCCTGAAAGATCTTGAAGAAGACGAGCAAAATTCACTTTTTTAAAACTTTAATGATAACAGACCACTTTGCATTACTTATAACTTATGTTTAAAATGTTCATGAGGCAAAGATAGACATCAAACTCATAGAAATGTAAGGTATTCTATACAGTTTGTTCAATTTTATCTGACTCTCCAGATATGAAAGAAAGGCATAATTGTGTGTTTAGAGTTATTCATGCATAAGTGGCTTATAATTTGGTTATATTGCCGTTTAAAAAATAAAGGTAATTGTGACAACGAAAATAGTTTTATAACAGTGTGTATTTTCATGTAACATTTGTGGTGAAAAAAATGTCAGAAGGAACTATTGGCCCCCGGGCATCTTCACTTTATCAAATTTGGCCCTCTTTGCAAAAAGTTTGGACACCCCTGGACTAAGCCGAAAAGAAAATTAATGAATGAGTTGTCAAATGAATTAGTTTTCTCCGTTAAAACGCCATTACTGACAATAAAAATGTGCGTTACTATAAGAACACTGAAGCGGTTTTCACGCAGTCAACATCTCTCTCAGCCATACTGTAGGACCTCTCTTTCTTTGGGGGGTGTGTGTGTGTGTGTGTTCGAGGCTGGGGTGGGACACATAAACAATGAGCGATGATGATTGGCATGTCTGTGAACATGATGTAACTAAGAATGTGATTATTGGCTTAGATAGAGTACATTTCCATCGTTTGCCAATTGGAGACAGAGTAGAGGGGGGTGTTAACACAAGCACACGCACAGTCAGTCGCACACACCAATGACCAGGAGTCAGAACAAATCCAACACGTTCAAAGTTAGCGTTCGCAAACTGGAAATATAAGCACCACTTTTCCCTCATTCTCTCATCAAACTTATGCCCAGGAAAGAAAGAAAAAAATAATAATAATGATGACGCAGTGCCCTTTGAAGGCATCCTTCGGAGGACACAGCCTCTGAAATGAGACACAGCTACAGAATATACAAATGAATAGTTACAGTTAAAACAACAACAACAACATGTAAAAAAAAAAACACCATCAGCCTTTTCATTGGATTGCGACCAAGAGAACATGCAAACTGGCCTAGCTGGGACTCGAACCAGCAACCTTCTTGCTATAAAGTGACAGTGCTAACCACTGTGCCCCTCACTGAAACCTCAAACACATTAAAAAAATCTCCTCTTCCAATCAAACTCAAATAAAATCTAAAATGGACTAATGCACACATGAATCGCTTCCAAGAAAAAACCCAAAGACGGTGAGTCTAACTTTCACCATTCCTCAGTCATTTTATTCACCTTCCCTACACCTCAAAAGTGAATCCCAAAATCAGAGTAGCATGAAATAAAACACAGAAAATGAAGAAGAAGAAGGTTAGCAGGGGGGCACGAGGAACGTTTTAAAAACAGCGGCATTCAAGGATTCGCAGAGACAAAGAACAGACAGCGTGAAGCACTGGAGGCCGCGACGCCGTGTTCGACGTTGTTGTAGTCATACCATTTCATGAGCTGCTCAACATTAAATATTTACATTCAGAGGCAATTAGTGGTTCTGGGAACGACAACCACCAGGGTGCCAAGGACATCCTTTTCTTTAATTAACTTCCCCCCCAGGAAAATAACGAGATGTTTCAACAATATAGCTCATTCCTGATAGTGCTGAAAGCGTTTACGGACGGCATTAAAGCGTGTTCAACTTGTTATTTCGCTTCTTCGTTTCTCGAAAGTGCTCCTCCGGCGAGGATCTCCACCCAAATAATTAACAGTCCCTAAGGTGAAGGGATGATTAAAATTTTTAAGTGGGAGCCCCCCGTTTTCAAGTTTTCAAATGAGCGGCCTCCCTCATTTGAGCAAAGTCGGGAGGAGGCTGATGAGCCTAAATTTAGACAAGAAAGAAAAGCATTCAACCTCCCACCTAGCAATAATGCCCTGGCTTACGCTTCCTGCGAGGATTCAATTTGCCAAAACAGTCAAATATTGCTGCAAAAATGCCAGCTGCGCATTTAATCATTGTTGCAGCAATTAAAACACACGGATTTCCTTTAAAGTCGGGCTTTGGCGCGCAAAACGTCCGTAAAATACAAAATAGATGAAGATCGTTCGCCTTTCTGTTCCTCTAATAGAAAAGGCGGATTATTACAACTGCAATCGACTCCACGCGGCTTGCAATTGAACCTGCAGTTAGGTAAATATATGGGCATTATCAGAGCGATACAGTACATTAATTGGGAGAGAAAACAGATTAATTGTAATTACATTCATGCGTTGGGCGATGGGCTGCCGATTTTATCTAAGCTGACATAAAGTGCACTCCAAGCATGCTTTTATCAGTTCCTGGAAATCAAAGCCATGGTTTTACGAACCGAAATAGGAACATATAGCAGCATAAACAGACTGCAGAGGAAGAACTGCGGGTAAGAGGTCGACGTGGCATTAAATAGTAAAATAGACAGAAATATATATTGGAATAAGGCTGTGGCTATTGATTCATTTAGTACAAGGATTCTCAACCAGTGGGCCGAGAGCTTTAAATTACCTCTCTATAGCCCCTTTCACACAGTGATACCAGTAAATATCTGGAAAATTACCGAAACGACTTTACCAGTAAATTCAAAAAAGCGCTGTTCACACAGGCGAGAATGTCCTGGGATTTTTCTGGAAAAGACCATTCACACATCCATTCCAAAATACCGGTAAATTCTGACATCATTAAGCAGAAATGAGCTCTAAACGGCTGCGCTTGTATTTGTAAACATTGAAGAGGTCGGGCTTTTGTTGATGGCTTCACTTTTATTTAAAGCTTTAGCATTCATGCAGCTGCTTTGTCCCAGAGACATCCAAAGGCAGAAACGCGAACCACAGTTAAATGTTTACACATCTGATGATATTACAAATTCTGTAGATGGATAAATATTGTTAGCAACTTCGATGAAAACATAAGGAGGAACACTTTCACATGTCGAGATGTACATAGTGTGTGTGTGTGTGTGTGCTGGCGCTCACTGGCTGCTTCACGTGCACACGCGTCAAGCAACTGAAGCGGAGCTTGAAGGTAAACAAACAGCGGTTTATCATAAGCATTTTATTGATAATTATTTACACAGTTAGCATTAAGAAGGAACATAGAAACGTTATCTGACTAACATCTAGTAGCTAAACGTGTCTGGAAAAATATTCAAAGGCTTTTATTTTCATAAACAGCATGGACGTGAATGCATCGGAATGTTCTGATTGGCTGGAGTAGACATCTCACGTCAGCTTTTTCTGGCCATATTCTTTCAGTGTTCACACAAAGCAGCAATCCGGCAAATTACCGGTAATGTTACAACTTCTCTTTCCGGAAAATTACCGGAACAAATTTACCGGTATTTTCAAAAAGGGCCTGTTCACACATACATACCTGTCCGGAAAATTGCCGGTAATTTTCCGGAAAGGTCTGTATGTGTGAAAGGGGCTTTTATTATACTATCATGTTTGGATCTCCTGTTCGCTGATTGATTACTTCAATCACTGTGCAAAAACAAGATCGCGTCTGCAACTAGTACACTTAACTCTGTTCATTCACAAACTACGCATGAAGTGAAAGTCTCTCGGTGTATTTTTGTGTGAACTATTCAATATACCCGCATAGTTGTTCAAATGAATGCCCTGTGAGTGTTTTATATTAGACTGGTCCCCATACAGGAAGATCTAGCAAGGCTCAATGGTGTTTAAATAAACTTGCATATGAGCTTCAGACATGTTCTGGCGGAGCTGTTCTCTGTTCCTGTCAGCGATCTCCCAATGAAATCAAGCTGCAAACTCAACCGCCATCAGATCGACGTGTTTCAATATATTTAGGGTGTTTTACTGTATTTTACATTTGTCTGTTTACTTTTGAGTAGTAGATATTTAATAGTAGATCTTCAGTCAGTCCAGTTTAAAGCAGAAGAAGGGCTTTTCCAATAGTATCTGGATGCAGCCTTTATGATGCAAGCTGAAACGGCACATCTCACGATGCAATGTCAGACACAATGCACTTAATGGAACTAATGACGTCACAGCCAGGGGTAGGGTTAAGGGTGGGGTTAGGTGAGCCCATTAAAAAGCATTGGATGCAGCTCAGTCTTTTGCAATCTCCCTGTAACCTGCGTTAACCGATATATATTATGTAGTTTTAGTTTAATATATAATTAAATTTAAACTAATTTATTTATTTATTTTCAAGAAATTGCTGATAACAGAAAATAATAGAAGGCAAAACAAATGTATAATATATACATATTACTACATATTTATTTATTAACATACATATACTGTATATATATATATATATGTATGTATTCAATATTGTTGATAAGCCGTGGTGGGCAGTTTTCTCTATCTCTCGCGCTGAACACTCTTGACCATTCGCAACAGACTATCATCGGTCCAATCAGCGCAGATTAGCATCACGCTAATGAGGGGTTTGGAAACAAATGAATCGTTGAATGAATCATATAGGAGTCGCTGGGATAATTAGGTAAACATGAATATTATAAGACAATGAAAGTGTTTTTTGACCATGCAGGCACATCAGACTGTTGTTGGAGACCCCCAAAACCAAAATATGACCCTTTTAAATGTATAACAGGGGCTCTTTAAAGCAAGTTAGAGCTAAGCTCAGCAGGACACCGGCCCTCCAGGACCGAGTTTGGACACCCCTGGGCTAGTACATCTCCCTTTGTGCATTACATAAACCTAGTAGAGCATGAGCAAATGATGGCAGAGTTCTAATTTTGGGTGATCTTTGGATGACATTGCGTAAAGATTGTCGATGTCATGTTCATGTGAACAAGGGCAGATGTCACAGACCTTTAGGCAACATAGTGTATACTGGTGTATATTGGTGGGAAATCAATGGGTTTACAAAGCAGCGGGCAACTCTTGCATCCTTAGCATCTCATCCGATGACTCAACTGAAGTCGATAGAAGCAGATGGTAATGATAGCACACTACAGACGCACTAGCTCTTAGCAGTCACACTGTTAAGACCGCAGGATTCCAGATTACGACAGCCAGAGTAGATAAGCATGATTGTGGATTACACATGTATCAGCGAGTCGCAGGTAACAAAGCCGGATTCCAAACGTAAAGCCAGATTACAAAAAAATAAAGCTGAGGTGGAGACATTAAGCCCGATTACTAGCAAGAAGAAAGAAGAGGTGCTTTCACTGCAAGTTCTGTTAATTCTCCCTACAACTTTTGACCAATGGTCCAATTTCATGGTCTATTTATAATTTGAGCACGTCTAGAGTCTTCATCCTGGTACTGTACTTTCCGTCGAGTACCGCCGTGTCTGGCAGTGGAAGTGAAGGACACACTCATGCTTGAAAGGCTACATCGATCGAGCAATGGCGCTGATATGTTATTGTTACATCCAGGCCAGCTGAGTCAGGAAGAAAGGTTTCTATTCATACTCATTTTCATTCTTACTCACACTGTTAGATAATCCTCCCCGGACCTTTTAGTGAAAAGTCCAAAAGGCCAGTAGGGCACCTGCTAAGCCTGGGTCTCTGCTATGAAACCTCTAAACAGATGGTGAGCTCTTTTTTTTAAGTTTCCTCTAAAAGGTTCAGTTTTGAGGATTGTTTCCCTTCTACTACTTCTAAGTAATGCACCTGTTCAGTGTTTTAAGCTAAATCTTGAATATGATGCAAGACATTTGAAACATTTCTCTACAGAAAGAGAAAACGGCAGTGATTATGTATGGTTTTGTAATCAGCATCATCTCCTCCTTTTTCGTGCTGTTGTCTCACTCTATCCAAATAATTGGAATTTAATGTTACAGTTAATAGGGCTGCTTTGATTGTGGAGGGAATGTTGTTCTCATTTCTAGTCACCGTTATGAACTCGCCACAATTAAATGTGAATTTTGCAAAGGCCTCTCAACAATATGTGAAAAATTCACTTAAATAGATCAAATTCATTTACAAAATATTTGTTATTCATAAATACAGCTGAAGTCAGAATTATCAGCCACCCTTTGATTTTTTTTTCTTTTTTTTTTTATATTTTCCAAATGATGTTTAACAGAACAAGGAGATGTTCACAGTATGTCTGATAAAAATTTTCCTTCTGGAGAAGTCTTATTTGTTTTATTTCGGCCAGAACAAAAGCATTTTTTAATTTTTTTAAATACCATTTTGAGGTCAAAATTATTAGCCCCTGTAAGCTTTTTTTTTCAATAGTCTACAGAACAAACCATCATTATACTATAACTTGGCTAATTACCCTAACCTGCCTAGTTAACCTAATTAACCTAGTTAAGCCTTTAAATGTCACTTCAAGCTCTACAGAAATGTCTTGAAAAATATCTAGTGAAATATTATTTACTGTCATCATGACAAAGATAAAAGAAATCAGTGATAAGAAATGGGTTATTAAAACTATTATGTTTAATAATGTGTTGAAAAAATCTTCTCTCAGTTAAACAGAAATTGGGGAGAAAAATAAACAGGGGGGCTAATACTTCAGGGGGGCTAATAATTAAACTGTATATATGTTTTGCCTACAAGAAGAGATAACAGCACAAAACACACTAACTTTCAGGAGGATTGCGTAGAACCTTTGCAGCAACAAATATTGCATGACATATCAGAGTGGTAAAATTATTATTACTTTTTTAGTTTTGCTATTCAAATTTCCATAGGTGGCATTTATGATAATGATCTTATAAAGGTGCCGTATGTAAGTTTTTGATTCTTCTAAAATAAGAATACCATAATATGTTTGCAGATATTTAAGACACATGCTAAAATTAACATACTTGTTTATCTGAAAAACAATGCTGCGTTCAGACTTTTTCAGAGTACATTCCGTGCAAGAATGTCTGTCTTTGTTTTGGTCTCTGTAACTCCGCCCATTGCCAGTTTATCCAATTATATGTCAGCACACTGGGATGTTTTGGGGTAAAAAAAGTTATATTTCATTTCAGTTATGAAGGCTGGCTCAGTGCATGAGGGCACAGCCAAAAATGACACCTCTAGAGGACAGTAGCAACCTCCAAAATGAGAGACAGATTCAGAATGTAAAACTCCACAAGGATGGTTTTAAATTAGCAAACAGTACAAATACTACTAATGTTAACATTAGCTGATCAGCTTACATCATAAGGCCGGGTTTCTAAACACTATAAATGAGGGGGACTTCTCTCCTCCTCTATCCCTGAGTGTGAAGGCAGAAACAGTAGATAGTGCAGTCTCTTGCCCTGTCTATTTCAACCATTAGCCCTGCCGGTAATCTGGAGGATTTTAAACATGGGCGAACACAGCAGCACAGATATAGGCGATGTGTCTGTATAACGAACCACTGTAACAAACTCAACTAATAAAAGACAAAGTCCACCATTCTCCAATTCTTTTACCGCTCTCCCGACAAAAATGCTTGCTGCAAACCAACAGCTTTGCTTTATCGGGCCTGACAGCATCGTGAGGGAAAACATGCAACAAACCCTGTTGATCATGGAAACAAACACATACGAACACCCATCGGGTTTCCCAGCTTGGCAGGCCTGCTTCGCCTACGGTAAGCGCGTGCACTCATGAATAATTAAGGAGCAGCATCTTCTCATAGGGTAAGAAAATTCCGCTATGAATAATAATGAGAAACAGACGCGTCATCACTCCACTTGCAGTTTTGCGCTACATCACCGAATTTGATCCCGCCCCAAAAATTATTTTACACCCGGAAGATAAAATTAGCTGACAAAAGCTCAAAATTGTCCAGTTTTCCTCACAATTAAAGCTAACATCTGCTAACATTGTCTTAACTGATGCTCAACAAACAGAAATTTGTTAAAATATATTTTTTAAAAAGTACTCCAGGGTTTCTTGAACCTTTAAGGCAAGTCATGTCACTTGGTGGCCATCTTTGAAACACCTCTTGGACAGTATGCTCTGGCATTCTGTCTGAATGGGGAAACATCAAACTCTCCGAAATTACGATTAAATTTTATATTAGAAATCACAGATAAAACAAAACAAATAACTGTCTCTTTAGTTTCATTTCTAATTGTTAAAATCATGCAAAATCTCATGTCTGGTCCGAGCCCGTCCCGCTGAGAATCATCAATCTATAGCGATCAATGATAGGCTCCTGTACTAGAAGGCGGGTTGTCATTCACCATATTGACCATTACTCTTTTTCCCATTCAAAACTATAAGAGTAACACGTCTATTTTATAGTCTTTGACTATGTACACACTACACCTTTAATGAGCCGCTTTGTGACTTCATAAACCCTGGAAAATAATGCTGTAGTTTAAATGAGCCATTCGTTGTAGTTCTTTGTCTGAAACCAAAATATCTCCCTTTGGAGTGGACTTTGAGATTTATAACTCTATGGCTCACTTTAATCCTAAACATACACACCACACACTGACTAACATTCAAAAAGAAAAAAAGCATTATAGGACCCCTTTGAAAGTTCCATCAGCCACTCAGAAATGAGCAGAATGGTAATTAGCAAACAATACAAATAATACCAACATGTAAAGCTGATCGACTTCCATTGTAAGGCTCAATCGTCAGACATTCTCACTCCTCGTAGTGTTGCCAATCTGGCAACCTGCCTCAGGAGGAGGGGTCAGATGAAAAAAATATATTTTGAATTTACACACTGTTCAAACACTGGGTGTCCGTTCTACACACTACACCTTTAATGAGCCGCTTTGTGACATCATAAACCCTGGAAAATAATGCTGTAGTTTAAACGAGCCATTTGTTGTAGTCCTTTGTCTAAAACCAAAATATCTCCCTTTGAAGTGGACTTTGAGATTTCTAACTCTGTGGCTCATTTTAATCCCAAACATACACTCCACACACTGACTAACATTCGTACAGAAAAAAAAGCATTTAATGACCCCTTTGAAAATTCCATCAGCCACTCAGAAATGAGCAGAATGGTAATCTGAGCTTCAACTTGAATTGCACTTAAAGTCAGCACGTGAGGGAAAATCTGTGACCGTTTCGCCCGCCCTGACACCTTGCTAAATCCATCCCTGCTGTTGTGATTAGACCCGTACATCCGATTCTTTTGGACCCAGAGCTACTGCTGCTGCTGGGCTGATTAACATCAGCCTCTCCGTCCTCTCACCTGTGCCATTCCCTCATTGTCTCTTCTCTTACTCTCTCTCTCTCTCTTTCAATTTGTCTATCTCTCTCTTTCTTAGCGCAGTGTTAAAGGTGTAAAAAGGTGCTCTGGGGGGGAGGCAGTGACAGGAGGAGGTCAGACGGGTCATTCGAGACGCTGTCAATAGTGTTTCCGGATGCTTCTTGAGAGCAGGTGGTGTTAAGGGCTCTGATGTTGCCTGCTGATAGCTTCTGCCTGTTTTTTCTGTGGCATACTTTTTCTTTTCTTTATTTGCACAAGGACACAAAAATATTGGAAGAAAATAGAAAAAATAAGGCATAATGTGCAATAATAGGAGGCAAAAGGCCAAAAGGCTTATCTAGCGCATCTACCTTAATTCATTCATTCAATTTATTTTCGGCTTAGCTCCTTTATTAATCTGGGGTCGTCACAGTGGAATGAACTGCCAACTTATCCAGCATATGTTATACGCAGTGGATGCCCTTCCAGCTGCAACCCATCACTGGGAAACACCCATACTGCTTACCCAATTCACCTATACCACATGACTTGTGGGGGAAATCGAGCACCTGGAGGAAACCCACATGAACACAGGGAGAACATGTAAACTCCACACACAGAAATGCCAACTGACCCAGCCAAGGCTCGAACCAGCAACCTTCTTGCTGCAAGGCAACAGCGTCACCATGTCGCCCATCTACCTTAATAATAATAATAATAATAATATTAAAAAGACAATGACAAAACAATAGGTTACATGCAGAGCTAGTGTTTTTTCTCCTACCGATAAACTTCTGAACGGTTAATGTAACTTTTTTCAATTTCATATGGTTCCTTATACATTGTCGATGTTGTAATGTAATTAAAATATAATAAGTTAAATGGATTTAAGCAATCATTTAGCTGTTTAAGCATTAAACTAGATGAAAAGCCGTTTAAACACAAGCGCTGTCAGGAGCAGCAGGTTTACGCAGAAACTTCATTTAAAATACTGGAGTAAAATACATTTTCATATTTTGAAGACATTGCATGAAAAAATTAACTTTAACGCAGTGCTTCTTGTACATTCTGAGACTCTACCTGACAAAAGTCTTGTCTCCTATTCAGGTTTTAGGAACAACAAATAATAACTTGACTTCTAGTTGATCATTTGGTATCAGATGTGGCTTATGTGAAAGGCAAAGGCCTCTAGATTACGCTTATTTTACCAAAATAAAATATGATCATGCGTTGATTTTTAATTATATAATTAGGACTGTAAGGTCTCACTCTGCTTAGACAAAAGTCTGAGTGGAAAAAGAATGAATATTGTGTATGACTCATATGAGCTCAGAGGACTGCATCCATACATCTCTGCAGTGACTCAAATAACTTATTAATAAAGTCATCTGGAATGGCAAAGAAAGCATTCTTGCAGGACTCCCAAAGTTCATCAAGATTATTTGGATTCATCCTCAATGCCTTCTCCTACATCTTACCCCAGACATGCTCAATAATGTTCATGTCTGGTGACTGGGCTGGCCAATCCTGGAGCACCTTGACGTTCATTGCTTTCAGAAACTTTGATGTGGAGGCTGAAGTATGAGAAGGAGCGCTATCCTGCTGCAGAATTTGCCCTCTCCTGTGGTTTGTAATGTAATGGGCAGCACAAATGTCTTGATACCTCAGGCTGTTGATGTTGCCATCCACTTTGCAGATCTCTTGCACGCCCCTATACTGAATGTAACCCCAAACCATGATTTTTCCTTCACCAAACTTGACTGATTTTTGTGAGAATCTTGGTTACATGCGAGTTCCAGTAGGTCTTCTGCAGTATTTGTGATGATTGGGAGGCAGTTCAACAGATGATCAACTAGAAGTCAATTATCTGTTGCTCGTACAGATGGGATCGACAACAAGACTTTC
>CAIGQQ010006515.1:2667004-2672004 GCA_903798035.1 Danio albolineatus | reverse complement strand
GGATGCAGTCCTCTAAATCTAAACTGAATCTTTTTCCACTGCACCATGACTTTATATTCTATACTGTACATTATTTTTGTTAAGTGACAAGAATTTTGTCTTAGCAAAGTCAGACTTTACTGTCCTAATTAAATAATTCAAAATCAAGGCATGATCATATTTTATTTTGGTACAATAAGCGTCATCTAGAGGCCTTTGCCTTTCATATTAGCCACTTCTGATACCAAATGAGCAACTAGAAGTCAAGTTATTATTTGTTGTTCCTAAAACTTGGATCGGTGACAAGACCTTTGTCAGGTAGTGTATATATTTAAAACAAAAAGAGATTAATTATAGTAGCGTTCACTATGGAGAATATTTACTCTAAACGTCAAGAATAAATGAATTTTTTAAAGTGAAACAATCAATGTGTGGGAACCGCATTATACAGATACATCTCTCATTCAGCACTAATTCAAATGTGTGTGCGTGTGAGAGAGAGGGAATGTTTCGCTTGCTCAATATTATTAGCTTAAAAATACAAATCACGGCACATTTCCAATTATAAAAAAATACGACACATTTCAGAAAAAAAAAACTGTAGTCACATTTAAAATGGCCAAACTTTAGATATGTCCTTTGAGCTGGAAGCATACACACACAGTATGAAGCCTTAAAATGCGGCTAACAAACAAAACAGCAGCTCATTAGACTTGGAGACGGAGTATGTACATAACATAACATTTTTCATGTTAACTCGTAGACATTCTGTCTCCAGTAGCAACGTGAGTGTTGTCGCACCTGATGCACACCGGCGTTTCTAATTGCCTGCTACGTTTGACCATTAGAGAAACAAGAAAGAGACAGTGGACAGCTTTGAGCATCCACCTTCATGTGCCTTCAGCAAAGAGGTTAAATAGGGTTAATTTGCTGATCAATGCATGTGTCCCCGAGGCTTCTGCTCTAAATGTCAGATGTTAGCGCTAAAGATGTGGCATAAAACATCTCTTCTAACGTGCATGTGCCAGGCAGAGGGAATTTGTAATGTTTGTTTTATAGCAACCAGGCTTCTATATTGAAGATTATGAAGGGGATATTTAAAAAAAAAAACATTTAAATTGTTTAGCTGAAGAAAAATGCAAATAGTTTCTTCTATTAAAGAGCCCATATTATGGATTTTTGAAAATGACCTTACATGCAGTGTGTTACACAGCTCTAAGTAAAGTGAAATGTCCAGCTAAGGCTTAAATCTGAAAGTGCAAAGTGTTTAAAACGATTGATTCATATATAAAAGAGTCGACTCATTGTTGTTTAAATGAATCGTTATTAGAACGAGTCTTTAGCCGTTTCGGCTTGACGTCAACGCGAAACATAATAGTTGCGCACGCAGACCCGAGAAAATTTGAACTGCCCGGCCCCGCCCACAGACAGGAAGGAAAAGTGGAAGACATCAAGCACTGTATTGCAGTAAGTGTTGTAGCATAACCGGCTAGAATAACCGCATAACCAGCGGGACAGCAGTGACGTGTGATCTGAGTAATATCTAAGTAAATCTTTATACTGTTTGATGGCAGTATAAAGATTTAGAGAGAAGTTATTGACAGCTTTTGGTTTTCGCGTTTTACTCTTTGTAGACGGTCCCTAAGGACCAGTCTCCCTGCCGCCTGCACACAGAGTTTAATATTATGCATCCAGCGCGTAGGCAAAGCTCATTTTTAGGAAAATAAGGTTGTAGGCGATTGTATACATTGCGACGGTTGAAAAGAGGTGCTGTTTGTGTAGGAACAATGTTTCGGTCATGAGTTATTGATCCGGAAAACACGACTGCTGCTAATTTTACTGAAGTTATCGGCATTCCGGTTAAATCATGACCCGCAGACGCTGTGCTCTGAAGTGCGAGGGAAAAGCTGTGTTATTTTCCCTACCTGGAAATCTCTTTTCCCTACCTGGAGTGGTTGAGGTTTTTTTCGTAAAATACGTGACAATTACATCCTCAACGCGGTGCTGTGTTCACGTCATTTCTCTGAAGAGAGCTACACAAATCTACCAGCTTACGACGCGGGATTTGTTGCACGGTTGTTGTTAAAGGATGGATCAATACCCGGTTTATTTGGACCTGCGTGTTCTTCCAGTCCTGTTGACTGTAACAAGGTAAATATGGATGTAGTTGTCTGTATTGTGTTTGCTCCGTGCAGCATGTAGCGGTAGCCATTTAGCTCACTGCCGAATGAAACTATTTGTTGGCTTACAATAGTCCATGAAGTGTTCATTATTACTGAATGTTTGTTGTTATGATGAAGAATTTAGCAATGCGCTGTTGTACAAAAGCAGTAATTTGTTTTCAATATGTTCTGGTATTGGGACGTAACGTGGTGGACGTGACGTGGTGACGTGACGTGGTAGCGTCACGGAAAGGAGGTGCTTGGGGAAAAATACTCGCTCAGACGATTCATATGGGAGTCGGTGGGAAAATGAGGTAAAAATAAATAGATATTATAAGACATCGAAAGTGTTTTTTAACCTTGCATACATATCATCCTGTTGTTTGGGACTTCAAAAAGTGAAATTTAACCGTTCTCAACCCACCATATGGGCTCTTTAATTTACTAATGTATTAATTTACTAAGTTTCAAAATGCTTTTCCAAAAGTCTCTAATTCATTTGAAGCTGTTATTTGTTGTTGCTATGCTCAGTCTACACAGAAAGATGAGGTCAGTTTCTACACACTATTGACCTTATTCTCTGTGTACGATGGGCTCAGCCATTTATATCTTTTTGACTCGAGGCTTTCGGTGTCATTCACTTCCATTCATTTTCAGACGTTAAAAACAGCTCGTTCTGCTGCTTGATGTTGCAAACTGACATTTTCTTATTATGTTATTATTCTTCGTCTGTATAATCATGCAAACACTTGTTTACAGAGCGAGTAGTTTGACTGTTTTCTGCCGTTTATTATTCCTAGTCATTTCTCCCATAGTCAGCTGAATCTGAAGTTCTAAAACAATCGCAAAAAACAAGCGCACTTCAGCACTGAAGAATAAGGTCAATAAAATATGATATGACAACAAGTGTTTTTATGTTATGTTAACATTTTTTAAGTTAATGGAGTTTGAAATTTATAAATTTAATAATATATAACAATATATTAATAATAAATACATTTATTATAGTTATACAAAGGTTATCGTAATACTTTTAGTCAGTTTGACTGATGTAGGTTCAAGAAAATTACTTTTGCTTCTTGTTGAAACTACTTACTTAAAATGAGCTGAACCGAGACAATTCTTAAAGTATTTTGGGAGGAAAACTTAATTGTTTGACGTTCAATCAATTTCCAAGAGTTCACACTTAGCTGATGATTGATTATAAAGCTTGTTTGGCATACTGTCCCAGGAGAGAGCCCTTAGCTCATAAGATCCTCGAGCCCGGGGCTCCCTCCCGTTTGCAAGGCAAGAGGAGAGTTTGAGCTCAGGTAGATCTCGAGAACTCCCCTGTGGGTAGCTAATGAACGGATAGTGATTGCTATGAAGATAACTACTTACTAGGAGCATGTCTATGGTGCCGATTTGTACTAGTCAATTAACTTAAGTTGCATGTTTTTGGACGGTGGGAGGAAACTGGGGAACCCGGAGGAAATCCCCGTGAGCAAGGGAAGAATGTGTAAACTCCACACTGAAACGTCAGCTGGCTTGGTAAGGACTAGAACCAGTGATGTTCTTGCTGTGAGGCAACAGTGCTAACCACTGGGCCACCGTGCCACCCATCTAGGAAAGGAGGAGTAGGGGTGGAAGGGGGGTTCTTCAAAACGAAGATAGCTGTGATTTGGATCTTAGGGTATTTATAGTGGCTTAGGAATCATCTGATTGGTGAATCATAAATTGAATAATGCGGGACCAGCTGCAAGCAATCATCTGCACGTGATCCTCTCGAAATTAGTTCATGAATAAACTTCACTAAATTTGTAAAAATTTGTGTAACAAAATGGATTTGTGAGCCGACAGACTGGATAAACCGACCGTCTGCTAGCCTCCACAGTTTACAGACAGATAATCTGCAGCACATAGAGCCACCTAAATATTAAAACATAGAAACTGTGTCTGTTCCCCAAACCTCTAAATATAAAACACTCCCAAACCCTTTCAAAGGTAACAATCTGATCTATGTTCATCCAAAAAAAACCTAATAATAATAAAATAAAGGTATTCAAAAGATAGCACTCGGATTATTAAACATTAGATCACTCTCCTCTAAAAACTATTTGTGTTAATGATTTGATAACCAATCTGAAGCTAGATGCACTCTGTCTAAGAGAAACCTGGCTAAAACGACATGATCACATGACCCTAAACGAATCTTGCCTGTTACTGTTGCCTTTCAATCAGTTCGAACCAGTCTGGCCATTCTACTCTGACCTCTGGCATCAAAAAGGCATTTGCGCCCACAGAACTGCCGCTCACTGGATATTCTCTTTTTCGGAACATTCTCTGTAAACCCTAGATGGTTGTGCGTGAAAATCTCAATAGACCAGCAGTTTCTGAAATACTCAGACCAGCCCCCGTCACAGCAGAAATCAAGACTCAGACTAGATAACATTCTTCCAATCTTCTATTGTCCAATTTTAGTGAGCCTGTTCGAATTGTAGCCTCAGTTTCCTGTTCTTAGCTGACAGGAGCGGTCTTCTGCTGCTGTAGCCCATCTGCCTCAAGGTTGGGCGTATTGTGCATTCAGAGATGCTCTTCTGCATACTTCGGTTGTAACGAGTGGTTATTTGGTTAAATTTGCACTAGCTAGCAGTTGGACAGGTGTTCCTAATAAAGTGGCCGGTGAGTGTACATCGTATTATAAGTATGACAATGTGTTTGAAATATTTTTAGTTGAAATATTTACGGTTTAAATAAACAGCTATGTTACATTTCAGGACCTAAAAAAGCAATTCAAGTCATTAAAATGCAAGCACTTGTTAATTCAATGTATTATTATTATTATTATTATTATTATTATTATTATTATTATTATTATTA
>CAIGQQ010006515.1:2649013-2666994 GCA_903798035.1 Danio albolineatus | reverse complement strand
TATTATTATTATTATTATTATTATTATTATTATTATTATTATTATTAATTTTAGTGCTATTCGACAAGCTTTTTATTTCAATACTTTTGACATTAATTTTGTTCCATACATGTGCAGTAAAGGATGAATGAATTTACGTTTTTGAGTGAACTATCCCTTTAATTTGTGTTCATGAGTTAAACTTTAAAACATAATATTATCATTTACCCAAGACCTTTTCCTCTTAAATGAGTTATGCTAATTTGTCCTGGCTGACACCAACGACCCCAAGATGTTTTATGTCTTAAAACAAGACTACTAAACTCAGTCCTGTAAGGGCAGAGTTCTGCATATTATTCATTCCATCCATGCAGCACAACATTTGATCTGACTAATTAGCTAATGCCTTAAGCCAAGGAGGCAAATGACTCATAGAGTGTGCTGCTTAGTCAGAACAAGCGATACAGACATATGGCCAACCTGGTTCAGTCTTTACAATAGACATACATCACATTTACTGCCTAAGTGAGGCTCTGATGTGACAGTGAATCTCTTCTAAGCTGCTATTTCAACTGACCTGAAATCAATTCCTTTTGCCTTGAGTTTTGAGGTTGCAGAAGAGATTAAGAAAAATGCACGTTTAAACACTTTTAACATAAAACCATTTGGAAACAATGTATTGCTTGATTTATATTCCAATTTTTTTATGGTATGTTCGCATTTGTCTATTTTGGTTCAGTTAATCCCTGTGTGCTGTTGGGGATGTTTTCACCCACTCTGGGGTGATTTTGACTCTGAATTTGGCCACAACTTTTCAGCAAATGGAATGAATTTTGGTGACAAATCTTATTTTGACACATATTTTTGGGAAAATGCATCGGAATACTTAAACTCAACAACACATTCTCGACAAATCGACTACTCTTTTGATATGTTGGTGGCTTTTTTGGCCTATTGATTTCCATTATAACCACATTTTGATTGCAAAGCCATGACACCATATAATCATCCATTCGTGATTGCTGGTGGTTTTCCTTGTTGGTAAAAGGTCAAATTTGTGATTTTTACTGTTGATCATAAGTTGTATGGAGCCAGATCAGTCTCAAAAGTAATACGTTTACAAAACATAATTCATACATCGACAACACCGTTCACATTTACAAAATCTGATTAGTAAGTTCAAAAGACAATTCGTAAACACAAAACGTGATTCATAAATACACAAATCCAATTCAATTACACAAATCCAATTAGTAAATTCAAAACGCGATTCATAAATACACAAATACAATACGTAAATTTAAAACACGATTTATAAATACACATTCCATTTCGTAAATTCAAAACGCAATTCATAAATACACAAATCCAATTTGCTAATTCAAAACGTGATTCATAAATACACAAATCCAATTCGTAAATTCAAAACGCGATTCATAAATACACAAATCCAAATCTTAAAATTCAAAATGCGATTCATAAATACACAAATCCAATTCAAGTTACACAAATCCACTTCTTAAATTAAAAACATGATTTATAAATACACAAATCCAATTCAAGTTACACAAATCCAATTTATAAATTCAAAACACGATCCATAAATACACAAATCCAATTCATAAATTTAAAACACGAATAAAAAAATACACAAATCCAATTCATAAATTCAAAGCGTGATTCATAAATTCACTAATCTAGTTCAATTTACACAAATCAATTTGTGAATTCAAAACGCGATTCATAAATACACAAATCCAATTCATAAATTCAAAACACGAATCTAAAATACACAAATCCAATTCGTTTGGTGAAAATATTTATGATTTTTATGTTTGAATACATAAATTGTCTGTTGTATTGTGTTTTAAATTTACAAATTGGACTTTGTAAACGTGAATTGTATTGTGCATGAATGAATTGAGATAATTATTTTTGAGACTGATCTAGCTCCATACAGTTGCAGTGCAAAAAAAGCTTAGTTTCTGGCTTTTACATGCAGTATAGTTTTTGTGTTTGTGTATGTGTGTGTAAGAGAGACCGTTGCACACTTAACTTGATATGTCTGAGAAAATCTAAATAAGCATAGCCCTCAGATCTTACTATATAGTAAATATATCAAGTGTATTTATGAATGCACAATACAGTATAATCTGCTGTTTTACTCCATATAACTTTTTTGCACAGGCCTATCTAAAGGGTTAATGCTGTCGCCCTGCAGCCCAAGACCGGTTACTCACTGAAGCTAAGCAAGGCTGAGCCTGGTCAGTACATGGATGGGAGAAAACTAGATTGCTGTTGGAAGTGCTGTTAGTGAGGCCAGCAGGGTGCACTCAACCTGTGGTCTGTGTCAGTCCTATTGCCCCAGTAAAGTGAAGGGGACACTATCCTGTAAGTAAGCGCCGTCTTTCGCATGAGACGTTAAACCGTGGCCCTGACTCTCAGTGGTCTTTAAAAATCCCATTGAGCTTCTCGTAAAGAGTATGGGTGTAACCCCGGTATGGCCATACACAGTAAATGCACCATATCAGTGGTTCTCAAACTGGTACCACTAGTGGTACGCGGGCTTTCTTGTAGTGGTACGCGGAAGAATCGCTGAATAATAAAATAATAAACTGAACACTTTTTTTAACCCTTTGACGCGTACGATAACACGCACATCAGAAAGCATTGGCTGTTCCCTGAAGTGTATAATTACACCGTTGTGCCAAAATGTTTACTTTAGTGCATCGCGTCATCAGATGTTAAAAAAATCTGCTTGGCGCTGAGGATGAGTCGCGCGGCGCTTGCAGTGTGTGCATCATTGGTCAAATAATTATTACGAACGTGTTAAAATGAGTGCTCGTAGTTTGTGTAAAATAATGCGTGCTTTCGATATATAATGTTATTTGTTTTGTAAAGCAGCGTGGCTTTCGGTTTAGTTTGTTACCTCGGATTTAAGCTAATTAATTTGGATGCGATTCAAATGGCGCGAGACACAGAACATAGACTCAAGTAAATTTGCCATGCTCGAAGCTTCAAGGTAGAATATAATTAAAGGTAATTTCCGCGTGCACACACGGAGGGATTGTGAACTGTTACCGAGTCTGCTTGAAAACAGTGGTCAGTGTGCGGTTAACGCGAATCTCATGTGATCTCATTCGCACCAAATCACGGAAATACTGCACGTATTGGTCAAGCACTGTATATATGCATTTAATCACTCGCTTTTCTGACACACATAGGCCTACTCTAAATGACCAGCAGTAAGCAGATCAAATTTCTAATTTAGATATGTAATTCCAAATCATATTAAAATACAAGTTAACGTTTAGATTTCAAAGACATACAAATATGCCATACAATATATATCTCAAAATGTATTAAAAATGTGTATATATATTTATGTGACAGCCATTATTCATCTGGTCCAAGCAACATTTCCAGGTTTGCAGTTTTCTTTTTACTTTTTTTTAAGAACAGTAGCTGCGTCCCAAATGACACACTATACACTATGCACTTACACACTCAACAGCAAAGTATATGTATGTAGTGCTGTCCAAAATGGAGCACTAATGGCTTTTTTACTAAGAGGAAGTTCAAACCGTTTCCCTGATGACGTTTGACGGTTGCCAAATTAGAGAAATAAATGACCAAAATTCCTAATAATACCTGGCATGAGTATAACCGCATTCACCATCGGGAGGCGCTATAATCACTCTTGTTGGAGAAATTTGCTTTCACAGTCCAAAATAAATAAAGTTATCCAATATGTGCGCACGATAGCTCCGCCTCTTCCGCTACGTGCACGAAGCTCCGGTCGTTGAGTGTGTGAAGTGTCCATCATTACACACTTTATATTACCGGTGGAATGAGTGCATCATCCGGGTAATTAAAGTGCACTTATTATTGTTAGAGTTTTTAGTGTGAACGCATTTATTACACTATTTATACTACAAAATGGCGTAGAAAAGTGCACAAGTATACCATTTGGGACGCAGCTAGTGCCTTTTTGAACTAACTTCTAAAAGCACATTTTAATTTAAACTGTAAAGTTTTTTTGTTGTTGTCTGCAAGCACAGTTAATGTACAAACTATTTATAATGTTTAAAGTGGCTGACAATAATACATATTTTTAATAACTTAATCTGCCTGGTTTTTGAACTGTGCAGTGCTGTAGCTGCTTAATTATGCCTACTACGCTTCTGTACTTCAATACCGGTCATTATGGTGGTACTTGGAGAGACAATTTTTTTCTGAGGTGGTACTTGGTGAAAAAAGTTTGAGAATCACTGCACTATATAATACACATTACATTACATAAATAAGGGACTAAGCCGAAGGAAAATGAATGATTGTTACTGTCTTTCTATAATCTTAAGCAAAGCTGAGTACAAAGTTATACTGGAGAAGATGATTACTCCGAACAAGTACTGTACATCAAGACTGTGCCGTTTTATTACTCCTCAGCGATAACATATTGCAAGAGAGAGTGATAGAAAGAGACGTTCCCTTTCTCACCCTATGCTTTTCATTTGGCTCTTCATTGCGGTTTGCAACTGAGCTGCAACCATTTTTTTCCCTGTTCTTTCCATTATAACCAGATATCCCAGAATAAAGTAGGGAGGCTGATAAACTCAAACACCTGCTTTACAGCTTATGTAGGCTATGTTCCTTGAAAATAGCTGAAAGATTGATTCCTGGTGTCGAGAGATGGGCAGTGTACAGTAGTTTTATCATGGCTTGTGGTGTCTGGCTGCTGAGAGCAAAAAAAAAGAGGGAAAGCGTGTCTTGAGTTTCACACAACTGCCATGGCTGGAGATTTTAGCAACGGCGTACATAAGAAGCATATAAAAAGAGCCAGTGTGTGAACGCAGAGAGTAAACACAGACCGCTTGGCCTTCAGAACGCTCAGCGCAGTGATTTGTTTTCTTCGTGGGTTAATCGCAACGGATCACAGGTCAGGCGTTTTGCTGAAAGATTATGCAAGCGGATGTGAAATATCTCGTGTCTCGGAGGGCCGATGATTGAGCGTCCATTATTAGACTAACTGCCGCGATGTAATTAGTTTCGCTGTCCGTCAGTCACACAAACCGTCAGATCACTTCGCTCTGTTTAAACACTGACGTTCCTTAAATAAAAGGCCACTGTAGTCCTTTTAATGAATTCCGAATCAAATATCAGGGACAGGATTAAAAGGATGTTTCCCTAAAAGTCTCTAAACTCAAGCAAGACAGTTTTGTTGTCGCTCAAACAAGCAGCGGTGTTCAAAATGAGACAAAGACAGTGTATTGGTTTCCATACAAATACTCATTCGGGGACTTGCAGAAAGGGACAATGCAACTGTACAGTACATATTTAAACACATCTATATGTAATCTGCTAACCTGAAACAGAATTACTTGTGGAGTTGAATGCGTGTGCGGCATTACATTCAATCTTTCAAACCGGTTGTCATGACGACACAACATTATTGAAGCCAGAGAGAACATGGTAACTGCATGACACGTGCAAAGGCAAGAGAAGGGAATGTGATGTGCAAGTAACCAAACTACCTTTCTGAAAGTTTGAGGTCAACGCGAGGTTTTTGTGTGTGTGTGTACACGCGTTTTTGTGACATATCAGGACACAAATCTGTATAATGACACAGGTAAGACACAGCTATTATAAAAAGGAGGTGAAATATGAGGACATTGGTGACGTCCTCATTTCTCAAAAAGCTTATAGATGATGGTTGGGTTTAGGGGTGGGGTGGGGTGGGGTGAGGGCAATATAATATACGTTTTGGACAGTATAAAATGGCAACCCATGTAATGTACCCACTTTCACAAAAATAAACATGTGTGTGTGAGTGTATGTGAAAGGACTTAAAAATACTATTACTTTTATTCAACGAGGATGAGCTTGTTCAAAATTGATGGTAAAGACATTTATGAAGGTACAGAAGAATTCGATTCTATGTTGAAATCATCTATGCTTTTTAAAATTAAATTCAGACTGCCAAGTTTTTCACGATTTTTTATAAATGCTAAAATGCAAATAAATGCTAAAAATGTTAAGGTAATTTCCAGAAATACAGAAACTTTCCAGACATGCAACGCCTATAAGTACTGTGAAACAATTAATAGTAAACTGAAATGATTATATGGTTCAAAATGGGAAGTTTTATGAGATTATTTCCATTTTTTGTGATTATTTTGTGTTTAAGTGAAGTTTCACAAAATAATTTCGAGAGGAGCATGTGATATCAATTGACTGCAGCTGGTCCTGATTACTAATCATTAGTTAGCCAATCGGAATAGCCCAAATTTAATATAAATATCTAAACTAAAATACTCCCCGCCCCCATGCTTTGCTTCTCCTTTCTCCTCAATTCTAGCATGTGCGACACAGCAGCTCAGTGTCTAGGACTGCTGCCTCACAGCAAGAAAGCCACTGGTTCAAGTCCTAGCTGAGCCAGGCGGCACTCTCTGTGCAGAGTTTATGTTCTCCCTGTGTTCCTGTGGGTTTTTCCAGGGTACTCTGGTTTCCTCCCACAGTCTAAAAACATGTGACGGTATAGGCAAAAAACGAACTGGGGGCTTTCGAGAACAACCTTATCTCGTATCCCCTCCTAATACTCATTAACCAGGTGGGAGCCTTGGGCTCATCTATCTCCAAGCTCAGGGTTCTCTCACAGGACAGCATGACAAACCTGCTATTAAAGTCAAGCATTATCGAAGTGTGAACTCGTAAAATCAATCATTTTGCAGGATCAAATTTTTTTTGTTGATTTCACGTTGGATTCAGCGATCACAAAATCGGGGTCGGGGGGGGGGGGGGTATAGTCTTCTTTTTTTTTTTTTTTTTACTGTAACTTGCTATTAAAAAAAGGTGTTTGGTTAAGTTGGTAAGGGTTTTACACGCAACGTGACTGTATGCAGTGCATAATTTGTGAATTGTGAGGTCCCGGAACAGACCAGGGTAACGGATCTGGCATGGTACCAGAGGATAGAGAGGTGCCGCACACAAAAATGGTGATGGGCGGGGTTGTTGCAGACAAAAGTGAAGAGCGGAGGGTTGGGGAGTCGCAGAAGAAAGTGAAAGTGAACAGCAGACTGGGCAGGAGGGTGCTTGAGAAGGGGATCGGTAAAATGAAGTGCCAGATCAGATTTCAGAGGTGCTGGATCCGGATCCAGCGTGTTCCGGCACAAATGGGGTATATGTCGAACGTCACATGACCAAACCGGATCCCTGGGTAGAACACTTCTGCTCATCGCTATTTCATATGCGCCATCGGTTTGTTATTGAAAGTAGTAAGTAGTAAGTAGTGTTTTAAACGTTATATAATAGGGTACATGCACAACTTTCGCGTTCCAGAAGAACACTTCCAGTTTTTCTCTCTACGCTAATATGCCGTTGTTTTATCCAAGAAGCCTCCAGGAACTACCAAAGTTAAGTATCACAGATGTCCACTAGTTTCAATAACAATCCGATGGTGCAAATGAAATGGCGATAAGCGGAAGTGATCCAGTTTGGTCACGTGATGTTCGACATATACCCTATTAAGCCCTGATTGTATGGTAAGTGGTAATGTTAAGTAATTATATGGGCCGTCAAAATATATTTGAATTTGACCAGTATAAAGTATTGTGAAACCTAATATAAAGACAATTAAAAATATATTCCTGAACACGAAACAAAATGTATGCTCTTGCTGTCATTGGTATTTCACTGAACACACCTTATCTCACATTTACCTCATATTTAATATTACTGATATCCAATAACATGTCATTTCTCTACAGTACATATCACTGATTTATGCGATCTGAAGACCTTGAAAGGGTGTACAGAGCACCGTGTCTGTTCCTTGCGGGTTTGCATGTGTTTTAAGTCAGAGAGCACTCGTTCGGTCTAGATCTGTCAATCATATTATGTGATCATAACCACTGCCCATCCATTCTGATACAACCGAGAAAAACACTTCTACACAAGATGCATGAACCTAAAAAAGAGATATACTCATGTGTCTTATGTGTGTTTTTCTATGCTACAGTATACTGTAAAGGATATTTGTATGAAATGTTATGCAGGTCCACAATACAACACTTCACCTTGCTTTATCGTGAGAATACATTTTAAATCGAAAATGAAATAGTCTGTCTTTTCTCTGATGGTCAACATTATTCACTGAATGCTTAAAAGGTGGACGGGTTTACAGCACTACAATAAATCATCCAAAAAAGGCTTTAATAGCTTTATAATATACATTTCACATCCCCTTTTTCTTAAACAAACAAACAAACAAAACACACATTAAAAAAACAATACACACGCATACTGAACTGTGACTAGAGAACTGAACAGTTCACTGTCCCATTGGTTTATTTTCCATCTGCTTAGTTCCTTATTTATCAGTGGTCGCTACAGTGGAATGAACCAACTACTATTCCAGCATATGTTTTACGCAGCGGATGACCTTTTTTTTTTTTTTTTTTTGAACAACAGTTTTTATTTTAAACATTGTCATACAAATTGACAAAGGCTTAATTTTTTCATTTTAACAAAAAATTAAATAAAAATACAAATAAAATAAAATCTATATGCTTTCACTGTCTGTCAGTTCAAGAAAAGAGTCGCCATCTAGATTCTCCAAAAAGTCATAGAATATTTTCCAAATTGACCAAAATATATTCATTTTGTTTTTCAAAAAATAGGTTATCTTTTCTAAGGCCTGGCAGGAGGTCATCCCCTTTATCCACTGAGATACACCAGGACTATCTTCTTTTTTCCAAGAGCACGCAATTACATGTTTAGCTTCCAGCAAACACAGAATTAACAGCAACAGCAGATGACCTTAAAGCACTAACCCAGTACTGGGAAACACCCATACACTCTCACATTCACACACACTTACACACTATGGCCAATTTAGTTTACCCAATTCACTTAAAGTGCATGTCTTTGGACTGTGGGGGAAACCGGTGCACCTGGAGGAAATCCACATTAACTACAAAGGGTTGTAGTTGATCAAGAAGTTACACAACCAGCTGTCAATATCACCTAATTGTAATTACAGAGCTGTCTTCATAGCCAAACACACATGACAATTGGATGCGATTTATTGTTCAGCCCTAGTTCCCACTAGCTATGTTTCCATCCAAAGATGTAAATTAGTCTAATGCGCAAAACTGGAATACGTATAAAACACTGGCGCACAAAGCACTGCTTTCCATCCAATGATTCAAAGAGAAGAAAATCACTTCCTGCTGGTGCCAAATGGAATCTGCTGCAGTAGGAGAAGCCATTTTGGATCTTTTTTCCTATATAATAAATAAATAAATTGCCACTAGGAAGACGAAGAAAAAATAAAGTCAAAGGCCACACTGCAAAAAACGCTTTTCAAAGTAATCTGCCAATGTAAGTAAGATAAATGATCTCGTGTCAAAATGAAAAACAAAATTATTTTGCTTATCTTGTTGGCAGATTATTTAGCTTCTTTTAAAGAAAAACTTCCTTCATTTTGATATTCTATTTCTTAAAATATACCAATATTTGTTGCTTGAATTATTCGTGATTTAAGAATAGTTCGAAATTTGGACTAGAAATTTTTTTTCAGTGTATTTGTTACTAAAATAAAAAATAAATAAAAAAACATATTTTGTGTTCAACAGAAAAAGAGAAAATCATAAAGATTTATGAAAACCACTGGAGGGCGAGTATATTCAACATTATTCACCGAATGCTTAAAAGGTGGATGGGTTTACAGCAATACAATGAATAACTTTTTCAGAAAAAAACAGAAAAAAAATTATAAAGATTTATGAAAACCACTGGAGTCCAAGGAAATTCAACATTATTGACTGAATGCTTAAAAAGTGGACGGGTTTACAGCACTAAAATTAATCATCAAAAAAAGGCTTTCATATCTTCATAATATACATTTCACATCCCCTTTTTCTTAAACAAACAACCAAATAAACAAAAAAACAAACAAAACACACACAAACCAAACAATACACACGAATACCAAACTATAACAAGAAAACTGAACAGGTAACTGTCCCATTGATTCATTTTTCTCCGGCTTAGACCCTTATTTATCTGCGGTCGCTACAGCGGAATGAACCGCCTACTACTACAGCATATGTTTTACATCTTCTTTTGTGTTTAACAGAAAAAAAATGCTAAAGATTTATGAAAACCACTGGAGGACGACTAAATTCAACATTCATCACCGAATGCTTACAAGGGTTAACACAACTACAATTAATCATCCAAAAAAAGGCTTTCATATCTTCATAATATACATTTACCATCCCCTTTTTCTTAAAAAAAAAAAAAAAAAAAAAAAAAAACCACACAAACCGAACTATAACAAGAGATCTGAACAGTTAACTGTCCCATTGATTCATTTTCCTCCGGCTTAGACCCTTATTTATCAGCGGTCGCTACAGCGGAATGAACCGCCTACTACTTCAGCATATGTTTTAACTTAGAAAAAACAACTTTACTGTGTCTCTATTTTGCATATTATCCTAAATAGTATTCAAAAATAGAATTAGTATGTCACAAACTATAGTGTGTTGAAAAAGAGTACACTCTAAAAAAAAAGGGTTCTTCAGTGGTTCTTCAGAAGTTCTTTGCCGTATTTGAGGTGCTATTTAGCACTTTTACTGTGTAAAGAACCTTTAAAGCACCATAAAGGTTCTTCAGTGGTTCTTCAGTGGTTCTTTAAGGTGGTCAGGGTGCTATATAGCACTTTTACTGTGTAAATAACCTTTAAAGCACCATAAAGGTTTTTCAGTGGTTCTTTGGGGGGTTTAAAGTGCTATATAGCACCAATACTACTGGTAAGCACTTGTTCTTATAGCTAATTCTCATAACTCTTATGCCGGTTTTATTTGCGGAAAGGGTAAAGTAACATTAGGAGCACCCTAAAATATAGGTGCTATATAGCACCATTTGACAAAAGTACTATATAGCACCTATTTTTTTAAGGTGCTGTATAGCACCAAAAAAGGTTCCCCCCTCGTTACGACCAAAGAACCAGTTTTGGTGCTATTTAGCACCTTTTTTTTTTAGAGTGTATGCCATGCAAAGGTTTATGGACGGCTTACTATTTTACTAAAAATTGAAGTGTAGAAGCGTCCATACTCTAACCGCTAATATTGCGCGTTGGATGTAAATTTAATTAGAACTACAAACTCAAGTAAAATCTGTAAATAAACTACAAATATGGCCGATGCATGGGACCAACAGTCAAGCAGAGAGGCTACGGTAAATTTGTTAGAGTTGTTTGAAATGATTCTTGATTTAAGAATTGCTTGAAATTTGGACTAGAACCAAGACAACAACAAAAAAAAAATCAATGTAAAAAAAGCTTTTTTTGTAGTGAATATGTTACAAAAAAATATCTTCTTTTGTGTTCAACAGAAATAGAGAAAATTTATAAAAACCACTGGAGTGCAAGTAAATTCAACATTATTCACCGAATGCTTAAAAGGTGGGTAGGTTTACAGCACATTGAACCATCCAAAAAAAAAGGGCTTTCATATCTTCATAATATACATTTCACATCCCCTTTCTCTTAAACAAACAAACAAACAAACAAAACAAAACAAACAATACTCACGCATACCGAACTTTAACAAGATAACTGAACAATTAACTGTCCCATTGATTCATTTTCCTCCGGCTTAAACCCTTTTTTATCGGCGGTCGCTACAGCGGAATGAACCGCCTACTATTCCAGCATATGTTGTACACCTTTTGTGTTTAACAGAAAAAGAGAAAATCATAAAGATTTATGAAAACCACTAGAGGGCGAGTAAATGAGTTGAAATCCATTTAAAGCCCTGAAATTTCAGTCAACGTGGATCTGCACACAAAAACAAATGTATGAAACAAATTTCTATCTGATGTTGTGATTCCAGAAAGTATTCAGACACTTGCGCAGCATATTAAAAAAATCGAACATCATCCCATTCGCCTAGTGTTTCCCAACCCTGTTCCTGGAGGCACATCAACAGTACATATTTGGACGTCTTATCTGACCCATTAACTTCAGGTGTTGGAGTCTCTTCTAACGTTCTGCTGAGTTGATTCAGATGTGTTTGGTTAGAGAGAGGTTGAAAATACTGCTGCTGTGCCTTCAGGAACAGTGTTGGGAAACGCTGCATTAGACAACCAAAGGGCAACTGTGCGCTTCTTTGTCTCATTATCTTGCTTTCATCTGAGTTTCTGGCCTCCGTGCTGCCTCTACTGTTCTGGCAGGATCTGTATTACGCACTTCTGATCAAACAGGGAGGGGGTCCTTGGGAGACGTCCCCGGGGACGGTCTTTGCCGGGATGCAGGAAGCATGTGTATGCGTGTGGACGAACGTTTGCGAGAAGTGCTGAATCACAGACACACAGCAGCAGAGGCGGCAGACGGCTCATTGCGATTCTGTGTCGAACACACACACATACACACGCACACACGCGCACATAAGCACAAAGAAATACATGGCTTTGAAAATACACTCCCATGCGACACCTTTTGTCAAATCAGGCATAAAGTAGGACACTTCTGTAGTACAGAGCCGCATTGGCTGATGACCAACCTTTGTCTCTAACTCTCTTTAATACACTTACGCGGGCTGAGCAGCCAGAGAGCAGTGCATTTAAAAAGCAGATGGATCAATAAATAAGGACACCCAAACATGGCTCTTACTCTGACACACATATCCACACCGCAACACCTCTGCTAATACAAGCAATGCAGCAAAAGCCTTGTTCTCTTCGAGGATATGGCCGTGTTTCAAAGCTGCTCCCTAGACAGTATTTTGGGCATCTTAGGCATGCCTGAACAAATCCGTCTAGGTTTCTAGCTCACAACACAGCCTATATTGGCCTGCATACACCTGGTCGCTTCATGCGTTTTGGATCACTACAGTACACTATAAAAAATGCTGAATTCCATCGATCTGTGTTGAGACAACATGAAGGAATTAAGTTAAAGGTGCTTAAATGTACATGTTTTGACTCTTCTAAAGCATAAAAATACCATTTTTAAGATATTTAAGAAACATGCTAACTGAACATACTTTTTTATCTGAAAAACATTGCTGAAGTCAGATATTCTGCTTTGGAATTGTATTACATGCCAGAACGGCTGTCTTTGTTTTGGTAATTTTAACCTGCCAATGCCAGTTTAGCCAATTTTATTTCAACACCCCGGGTTGCCTCAGTGGAAAACAGTGTATTTCCTTCATTCAGTCAGGAAGGCATTCACGGTGTGTATCCGTGACTGAAATGCAACTTCCTGTGGACAGTAGCAGACTCTAAAATGAGACACAAGGTGCGTCCCAAATCGCATACTTGTGCACTATTCTATGCCATTTTGTAATATAAATAGTATAAGTAGTGCGTTCACACTGAAAACTCTAAAAATAATGAGTGCACTTTATTTACCCGGATGATGCACTCATTCAGCCAGTGAAAGGAAGTGTGTTATGATGGACACTTCACGCACTTAACGACCACAGCTTTGTGCACGTAACGGAAAGGGTGCCGCTATCGTCCGCACATGTTGGATAACTTTATTTATTTTGAATTGTGAAAGCAAAATTCTCCACCAAGAGTGATTATAGCGCCTCCCGATGGTGATTGCGGTTATACTCATGCCAGGTATTATTTGGAAATTTTATTTCACTAATTTGGCGACCGTCAAATATCAAACGGTTTGAACTTCTGCTTAGTATAAAAACCATTAGTGCTCCATTTGGGACAGCACTACATACATATACTATACTGTTAAGTGTGTAAGTGCATAAATACATAGTGCATACAGTAAGTGCATAGTGCATAGTGGGGCATTTGGGACGCAGCTTCAGATTCAGAGTTCCACATGACATGGTTATTTATTAGCAAATAATATAAATATTACGAATGTTAATATTAGGTGAGAAGGTTACATTGTAACCCCATGTTCTAACAACACGCTACATGACGAGATTTGCAGTGAGAAGCAATTTGGCTATTTGCATCAGACGAAACACGACTGAATACAGCCATTCAGAAGCACAGAATAGTGCACTCACTGCACTCCAACGAAATGGTAAGGTTTATAATCTAATTAATACATAGTAAACCCTTTTTATCATTATTAAATGTAGATGCTGAATCACTGATATGTGTTGGCTTGCACCGAATCACTGTTCTAAAGTTTAATTTCAAAGGTTTATTTTATTTTCAGGATCTGAGGTGAACAATCTGCTGCTGCTGCTTTCACTATTATGGCAATAAATAGCATGTAAAATGGCGTTCAAACTCACATTATTAGCATTTAACACTGAATAAAGCACATGAGGTGTACCTGACGTGATTATTGTCATTTATCCTGCTGTTCAGCTGCAAGAAATAGAAGCCGTTTCTAAAATATAAATTTCAGGTGTCTGTCAGTGAGGACAAATACTCCTTTTAATATGGGGAATATTAATTGTATCGCATGTCGTTGCTTTTATTTAGAAAACAATCACACAGGATCTATAGTTTGGCACACATCTGTTGATGTCGTCAGTCTAGCAACCTGCGCTTGAATGTGTTTTGAACCAGCTGTGCAATACCTAGTTCAACCACTGGGTGTCAAACTTACATATTGCACCTTTAACTCATTACTTTTTTACAAATGTGCATGAATTGAACATAAAACATTAAGGTTGTCCCAACAAGCTCATTTGTTTTAGCTCATTTTTAAATAAGTAGTTTGAACAAACAGTAAATGTCATTCACTGTCAGAAACGCTGGCTTCCACACAATGTTGTTGCAAGACAAATCAATTAAGTTAACTTAATATTTTTTTACAAACTTAAGTGGATTAAACATAAAACAATGAAGAAGCATTGGGTTAAGAATGGGGTTGTTTCAACTCATTTTCAAAAACAAAAGTTTGAACAAGTGTTTTTTGAGAGTTTATGATATATGAAAGTTCAATTTACATTTGGCCACATAAATGTGCCTCTGTTAAACAAATAGGATTCTGATCTTCAAATCCCGTGCTATATGCAGATGTAACTAGGTTACGTCAAAGGCCCTTTAAGGCAAAGATCTCAAACTCAATTCCTGGAGGACTGCAGCTCTGCACAGTTTTGCTCCAAACCTAATCAAGCTGTGTAAACATAGCTGATCCAACTAATCAAGATGTTCAAGACTAGACACTACTAGATCAGCTGTGTTTAATCAGGGTTGCACTGTGCGATTTTATAAACGATTGTGGCATGTCAGACTGCACGAAGATGGCTCACATGTCACACTGCAAGATCTCAGCTATCATAAAGTCAGATTGAACAACAATGAAGACGCGCCAAACACGAAAGTCCCCGGAGATTGACGTCATCTGCTCGTGACACTTTCACCATCCCGCATTCTAAAATGATTCCTCACAGCAAACATGAACAATCAGTAGCGGTAATGTTGCACACAGCGCACCTCAATAATAAAACCAGGAAGAAAAAAAATTGTTTTAACATTTCCTCGCGGTCATTTGAGTTGTCGCATGGATTGCCTCATCAAATTCAGTGCCCCTATTGGTTCTTGGATCGACACTCATCGCAGCTTTTATCACACTGTAGGAAAATGTATGAAATCTTCTGACACTGCCAGATCTTTCTCGGAGGAACAGTCTGATCGCAACAGGCATTAAGCGGCTGTCTGTGAACATGTTAAACCAATGATCAAAGATTTTAGCCCAGGATTTCAGGAATCTTTTAGGACTTCCTAAATTTGTCTTAGGCCCCGTTTACACTAGTGTGTTTTAGTTTTAAAGCGGCGTTTTAGCATGAAAACGATCCACGTCCACACTAGTATTTCACCCAGCGTATCTGAACATATCTCAGTCCACACTACGCCACCAAAAACGTATATCACGTGAACATGAAACCACGTGGCTGAAATCTCACAGTGTGAAGAGAGGTTTTGGCAAGTCATTTCACTCAATGGCCATCTTTTAAATGCCTCTAGGTAAGTTTGCTTGGACATTCTGTCTGAATGGGAAAGCATCAAATTTTCCAAAACTGTTTGCCAAGCTTACGATTACATTTAATATTGGTCATCACCAATAAAATTAAACAACAACCATCTCATAAGTTTCGTTTTTAAAAATTTGAATCCAATCAAATCAGCATTTTTTTTAGGTTGCATAAAGAACGCGCACTCGAAAGAACGAGATCACGACACCAACCTCATTTATGGCCATTCTACACATGATCATCCTCTGGATAATGATTGTCTGATCGCGCTGGTCTTCTGAAGTAATTCACAACTTGGTCTTGATGCTGAATATCCTCCAGAAATGACAGCGACTCTTTGTTTACTACACTGTAAAAAAATCCGTAATTTTACAGTTTATTCCCGGCAGCTGGGGTGTCGGGAAAAAAAAAACGTAAAATAACGGCGTTAAATTACAGAATATACCGTAAAATAAAGGATATTAAATGACAGAAATTTACCAGAAATTTACATTTAAGGAAATTTCTGTAATTTAATATCCGTTTTTTACTATGTATTTCTGTAAATTTAGCGGCTATTATTTTACAGTTATTTTCCGACACCCCAGCTGCCAGGAATAAACCATAAAATTACCATGTGGGGCGTTTGAATAGTAGCTATCACGTGATGCATGTTTCACATTACCTTGTGTTCATTTCATATAAATTACAAAACCAGACAACATTTGTTTACAAGTGCACTTGGCTCAGTTAAAAAGTACAAATTCAAGCTTTATTTGGATACATTTCTTATGTCTGTGAAGCAAGTATTCACTGAGATTCCAGAGATTACAAACTGGGATCGATGACAAGACTTTTGTCAGGTAGTGTATATGTTCTCCACCGGCCTAAACTTTAAGATGAGACAGTAGTGATGTTGGTGATGGCCATTTATAGCTTAGCGATATTCAACAAGCTCACTTAAAAACGCTCCATCACACACACAGAGCAGAAAGGTCAAATTACATCAAAGTACATTCACACATACACACACACACACCAAAACTAACTAACAAACAAAAAAAGCACATTTGCTACAATCCAGCTGCACCCTTTCCTTTTACACACACACACACAGCTGCCAAATCCTGACACCAATCTCATCTCTCTAGCTTCTGGTCTGCTGTTGCCACGGCAGCAGTCACCGAGAGAGAGAGATAGAGAGAACAGACTGCAGCGGAGGGGACGAAACAACACATTCACACACTCATTCATTTATTTAATGACTGAATGCCGCAATAATTAAAGAGTCAATGAATACGAAGAGTCAACACAACGCTGAAAATGAGCAAGCCGGTAAATAAAGTCAATTAATGCAGATGAGTGAATGAAAGAAATGAATTTAAAAAGTCATAAAAACATAAAAATGATTAACAATGAGTGAAAGAAAGAAAGAAAATATGAAGGCAAGTAAGTGAATAAACAAAAGGAACGTAAATAAATGTGGAAAGGAGTGAACAGAGTAAAAAGAAGAGGGAATCATTTAGAATGACTGATATTTAATTAAAATCTATATATTTTAAGAGAAAGATATAAGTAATCGATTATTCAAGGTGTCACGGTGGTGTAGTGGGTAGCACAATCACCTCACAGCAAGAAGGTTGCTGGTTCGAGCCTTGGCTAGGTCAGTTGGCATTTCTGTGTGCATGTTCTGCACGTGTTCACGTGGATTTCCTCCAGGTGCTAGTCCAAAGACATGTGGTATAGGGGAACTGGGTAGGCTAAATTGTCTGTAGTGTATGTGTGTGTATGGATGTTTCCCGGTGATGACCCCAGATTAATAAAGGGACTAAGCCGAAAACAAAAAAAAAGAATGAACAATCGATTGTTCAATTGGATTTGATCATTTTGGCCTCTATAGAAAATATAATCAAAATAAAAACAATTATTGCTTCCTTTTGTAAAATATATTTTTCAGAATTTTGAGGATTTTTTTTTATTTGTTAGTGTTTTTTACTTTGTTTTGTCTTACTTTTACTTATTTCTTTTCTAATATGAGATATTTTTTTATCT
>CAIGQQ010006515.1:2601462-2648613 GCA_903798035.1 Danio albolineatus | reverse complement strand
ATTTTATAATTTTATAATAATTATAAAATTTATAATAATTTTATAATTTTTATATTATAATTTTTTCTATTGTGATTTCCATTTTGGCCTCAAATAATTACATTAAAAAAACTACAATCAAGATAAAACAAATATTGCTTAATTTTTTAAAATATATTTTACATAAGTATGAAGACATTATTTCTTAGTTTTTTAATTATTTTGTTTTACTTTTATTTAGTTATGTTTTAATCTAAGATATATCATAAATAAAATCAAAATAAAGAAAAAATGTAAAAAATACAAAAAAAGTTAAAAATGTTGTTCATACGGTCCACTTTGTAATGATGATGACAATATTGACCAAAATAATGATGATTACGCCTTTTTCTTAAATCAAGCAGCTTTAATATTAATAAATTAATACATTATTGTATTAACACTAAAAGATGGAAGTAGTGCCATTCTGAGTATTCTTTTCAAATTAATATAGTTCATTGATGTTTTAGTATACATTTAAAAATATTTGTATTCTTCTTCTTCTTCTTCTTCTTCTTCTTCTTATTATTATTATTATTATTATTATTATTATTATTATTATTATTATTTATTATTTTTTTATTTTTATTTTTTTTTTTCATATTTTTTTTTGGTGCAATTGATGTTAAAGGTTGGAATTTATTGTGTTATGTGTGTCATTTGTGTTATACAGTTGAAGTCTTAATTATTTGCAAAATTATAAATATTAATTATATATTTGTTTTTTAAAATATTTCTCAAATAATGTTTAGCGGAGCAAGGATTTTTTTTTTACAGTATTTCCTACTATATTTTTTTCTTCTGGAGAAAGTCTTATTTGTTTTATTTCGGTTAGATTAAAAGTAGTTTTTAATTTTTTAAAAACCATTTTACGGTCAATATTAATAGCCCCCTTTAAGCAATTTTTTTCAATTGTCTATAGAACAAACCATCGTTATACAATGACTTACCTATTTACCCTAATTTTTCTAATTAACCTAGTTAAGCCTTTAAATGTCACTTTAAGCTGAATACTGCAGTGGTATCTTGAAAAATATATAGTGAAATATTCTGTAATCATAGCAAAGATCAAATAAATCAGTTATTATAAATGAGTTATTAAAACTATTATGCTTAGAAATGTGCTGAAACAATACTCTTTCCACTAAACAGAGATTGGAGTAAAATATATACAGGGGGACTAATAATTCCAACTTCAACTGTATGTGAAGCACCGTACCATGTCAGAATGAATTTCTCCAAGGAAATTAATAAAGCTTTAACTTAAAAACTAACTAAACTAATGTCTAAATTGCTCTAGCATCTCTCTTTAAAGTGCATCAATCCTCAGTCCATTTCCAAAGCATGACATTTTTGTAAGAATAATCGATGAAACATGACGATTATATTTTCCCCCTCTCCATGCCACTGGGGGTCAAATATTTGCAACGTTTTTCCAAAAGAGAAGCAGGCTGTTACCACACGCATTAATCAAAAGGAAACGTATGCTGTTTTGCGCTGCTGATTTTTTTCACTTTCCTGCTATGTCGAAGTTGTTCAGGCCTTCTCCCTCAGGCGCATGTTTCATTTCCTGTCCAATCTGGCTGTTATGAGCAACATCTACATGATACGAGCACAACAAACACGCATTAGCAGTGACACAGCCGAGCAAACAATTCTTGGGAATCCGAATACGCTTTGCTCATTACTGCAAATTAGACCTGATGCTTGCCCTCTGCAGCCACTGTTGGAGGAACAAGCCTGTGGGAATGCAACAGAATCAACTGTTAGAGAAACGGCAGCATACCGTAAACAGTACAATATACAGTTGAACTAATTAAACCTGCTGTGATTATTATTATTATTATTATTATTATTATTTTCATATATTTCCCAAATGATGTTGAACAGAACAGGGAATTTTTCCACAGTATTTCCTTTAATATCTTTTCTTCTGGAGAAAGTCTTTTTTGTTTTATTTTGGCTAGAATGAAAGCAGATTTTAATTTTGTTTAAACCATTTTAAGGTTAATATTATTAGCCCCCTTAAGCAGTGCTTAATTTGTGAATTGCGAGGTCCCTGAACAGATCGGGGGATTAGGGTGTCACAAACAAAAGTGAAGAGGGTTGGGGAGTCGCGGAAGAAAGTGAAAGTGAACAGCAGATTGGGCAGGAGGATAGTTGAGGAGGGGGAATTGATAAAATGAGGTCAAATTAAGCCCTGCCCTTAAGAAATAATTGTTTGCGAGAGTCTACAGAACAAACCATGGTCATACGATAGCCCCTTTCACACAGTGATACCGGTAAAAATCCAGAAAATTACCGGAACGATTTTACCGCACAGACAAGGACGTTCTGAATTTTTTCTGGACATCTCCTGGGACGTATTTCACGACCTACAGAAATGTACATAGGACTATGTTTTCAGAATGAGCCTGGGTTGCTATATTCACTGAGAAATGGATGAAAATATTCATTTTCAAAATGGTGTGTAGGCGCCACGGTGGCATAGTGAGTAGCACGTTCGCCTCACAGCAAGAAGGTCGCTGGTTCGAGCCTCGGCTGGGTCAGACGGCATTTCTGTGTGGAGTTTGCATGTTCTCCCCGTGGTTGCGTGGGTTTCCTCCGGGTGCTCCGGTTTCCCCCACAAGTCCAAAGACATGTGATATAGGTGAATAGGGTAAGGCTAAATTGTCCGTAGTGTATGTGTGTGAATGCGTGTGTACGGATGTTTCCCAGAGATGGGTTGCAGCAGGAAGGGCATCCGCTGTGTAAAACATATGCTGGATAAGTTGGCGGTTCATTTCGCTGTGGTGACCCCAGATTAATAAAGGGACTAAGCCGAAAAGAAAATGAATGAATGGATGAAAATGGGGTGTACTCAATTATGCTGAGGACTGTATTTAATACTAGCCGGAACAACAAAATTCTTCAGGTTTTTTGTGGACAACTCAATTGTTTTATGTTCAATCCACTTAATTTATTTTAAAAAAAAACAATTAAGTTATCTTAATGGATTTGTTGATGGAATAGTATGGAACCCAGCATGAATATAATGTGCAGCCTTAACCGATTCAACTCCAAGAACGTGTTCAGGCACAAATGTTGTTCTTATTTACAAGTCTCCCCCCATCTGCTATCCCAGAATCGCTCTTGTACTTTCTCATAGTTTACTCTTCATTGATTTCCTTCTTTCACATCCATTAACGTGACTTCTCTTTTATTTTTGTTTCTGTCCCCAAAGGGTTCAGACAGTGTTAATCCTTCTCTTCTGTTCTCTTGGCCTCCCTCAATTTCATTTCCTCTCTCTCTCTCCGTCTTTCTCTCGGCCTCTGTTTTACTCGCAGTGTTGATCATTAAGATAACAGATTTAGCTTGTCTCTCACTTATAATAGATATCTCCAGGACAACAAGAGGCATGCCAGCTCTGTCAAAAATGGATACGTTTTAGACCCGTGTACACACACACACTTAACGCCAGTCTGCCAAAGACTCTGGAGGGAAAAAAAAGAAGATTTGCTCACAGCCATTGAATCTGTCAATCATTTGTGTGGAACAAACCCCAAGCTGTTCCTGCTGGTAAAAACTGGGACGCTGTCCACAAAAAGATGTTATTTGGTGTTCATATTCATCACGCTTTCTCTTATTGGCCAAATTGGATCTTTTAACTTGTTACTTGAAGCGTATTACTGTTTTTGACGGTTGTAGTCGCTGATACTATTGCTTATGCTTTGATTTAGGGACTGGAAAAAATACCAAAAAGTACCGTAAGTAGTAAACATCGCTGATCACCCTGCACAGTTTGTGCTAGACTTGAACATGACACACACTGCAAATATACATCTATTAATTAACGATTTTATGATTCACAAGTGTTTCCTGTTTATTTACGGTTGTAAATAGCATTATGGGATGTTGATCTCTGCTCTGTCGACTTTTGATGTTGAAAATTCAACTGTACAGTTTAACAAAGGGACTTTTATTGACATTTTAGTAGTTTGAAATCATATAGTGTATAAGAAAAACATATACTGTAGATAAATAAGTCTGTAAAATAACAGAACATGTACAGTTTGACAAGGTTTTTGTAGCATAATAGCAACATCAACCCTGACAATATAGCGCTTTAAACTATTGAACATGTTAATAAAAGTCACTTTTCAAGGTTAAAAGTTGTTGAAAGAAAGATCAAGGTCCCATAACGCAATTCAAAAGCATAAATAAACAGGGTAAATGAAAACACGAATCACAAAATACAGAAAACTGTGCAAAACTGTGTTTACAGTCCAGTGTCAAGTTAAAAACAGTGTCTGATGCTGTGTTCACACCACTATTCGCGCAGAAATAGACGCGTGAACATTTACTCGCTTCATTCGTGCGTACAAATCTGCTTCATTTGCGCATCAAATTCATTTCACAATAGACTCGGATTCGCATGATGGGCAGGGCTTCTGTCTGCCTGAGGACTCTAGCTTCATTGCTAAATGGCTAACATGGATTTTATATAGAGAATAACTGTGTTTATGTGCTTTATGAAGACTGAAAAACAGTGTTGATTCATTTGGAGCCATGTCCGAGTCCACTAGATCCTTTCAGAGATGCATCCAGCTCCGTGAGCTCATAAACTTCTCCAGAAACTTAACTTGAATGACGGTAGCTTTCAGTGGTGCTTCTGACTGAGCCAAGCCCTGTTTGATGAACTGTTGCCGGTGTCGGCAGGAGGATTTTCCCCCGGGACACCAACAACAGGTGCTACGTCATAAATCACACCCCCACAAGAGTAAGCTCCAGATTGGTTAACGTGGTGCGAATGTCAGCTGAAGTTCAGATTTTCAAACTCGAGCAATTCGCACGAAACACGCAATATGCACGTCAATTGCGCAAAACACTTTGCAGTATCACGCCGCAGGATGTCTGTTCGCACCTTTGCATTGCCTTAACATGTAAATCACTCGCGCTTGGCGCTTCTACCATGTCTGGTGTGAACGCAGCGTTAGAGTAACTTGTTCATGCTTTTATCACCAGCAGAGTGGATTACTGTGCATTCAAACCGAAGGCAGGAAGTTCACTCTGACTGCCCTGGCGACAACACTGTCTGCCTTTACAGCTCCGGCAGTGAGAGCGTCAAAATCCGCTACATTGGTCTCATATTTAAAGGGGCAGTTGCAGCAAATCAGCAAATCACTTACATTCTCACATAAATACTGCAGCAATACTGTTTTGTTCTGTACATGAGATTCCCGCTTAAAAAAACAACATATATTAATGCACATTAGTAACTCGCCAGTAACTCTCTCATTTAAGTCCCTGTAAGAAAACATCCTAAATAATTGGAAATCCTCGGGCGACTGCAATATTAAAACCCTTGGGAACAACTGTGGTCGAAACCAAAGTTCACAGAAATGTGCTCTCTGGAATCCTCTCAAGCGGTGGACTTCTACATTCTGATTGCTTGCTGCTGAACCGCATCATAGCTTTCATTGGTGTCTGAACACAAAGATCTGTATGATGAACTACAATAATGTCAGAAAGAGGGAGTTATTATAGAGTAGCAATTCGGATTTGATAGTAAGTTTCATTTCACTTTTGTTTCATGACTCACAAGTTCATTATTTTGCACGTTCACTCTGCTCGTCGCCAGTAAATTAATTAGGTTTTGAATGTGGAAAAACACTGATGGTAAGCACGAGCGAAAATTATTCTGGTGTGTACACGCCTTCCTTTTTTTTTATTATTATTGTACGTTTTCATAGAAATTAGCCACTTAACCAAGGGACACTTGTCAATTTGTATATTTGCATTTAACACTTACCTCTATTTTTTGAAAATATTTATTATCTGTTTTTTGTCCTGTCTCTGTAATTCTGTTGCACTGTAGAAGCTCTGTCATGAAAACAAATTCCTCGTATGTGTGAACATACCTGGCAATAAAGCTCTTTCTGATTCTGATTCTGAACTAGTAACATCCTAATAACACCCAAAACAACACCCTGACAATGATTCACATGCAGATTTGTTTTTAAAAGCAGCCACCGCTTGCGGTTTCTGGTAATGTGAAAAACTAGTTCATTCATTCATTCATTTTCTTTTTCGGCATTCGAAATGAACCACCAACTTACCCAGCATATGTTTTACACAGCGGATGCCCTTCCAGCTGCAACCCATCTCTGGGAAACATCCACACACACTCATTCCCAAACATACACTATGGACAATTTAACCTATCCAATCCATATACCACATGTCTTTGGACTTGTGGGGGAAACCGGAGCACCCGGAGGAAACCCACGCAACCACGGGGAGAACATGTAAACTCCACATAGAAATGCCAACAGACCCAGCCGAGACTCAAACCAGCGATATTCTTGCTGTGAGGCAATCGTGCTACTTACTACGCCACCGTGGCACCCTGAAAAACTAGTTTTTATTGATTTTATATTATAACACCGAACAAAAAGCTGATGACAGACATGTGATTCTGGCAAATCGCAGCCCCTCAAAACTCCTTTTCCTTGTGCAAATCCTCAGATCAGATCTCAGGCTTTAGAGTATTCATAATGTTCGCCTTGTCTTGAAATTGAGTCTCAGTCTGGCTTGTCATGTCACAACCAATTAATCTGGTGAAACTGCCAAGAGGAATCCAGCTCATGAAATAAAGAGACAAAAGAAGAAAAACTGTCTTCGGACAACCGGTCACATCCTGCTGCCTCGACTCGACTTCTGTTTTTTTTTTTTATCTTGACAGCATTTGAACATTGGGAGATTTGAATCTTCCTCTGAAACAACAGCTGTATTTTCGGTCCTCGGGCCATGGCGGATTATATTGGAAATTGGATGTAGTACCCAGCATGTAAAGAAATAATTCAAAAACAGTGTGTGACAGACAGCATTGTGTAGATAATGAATTCCTGCCATAGTGTACAGCGCAGAGTCTCACATTATTCTCTCCAATGCTGGTTCCCACAAGTGCCGTTTTTTTTTTCTCTGCATGGATTTTCAATTCGTTCGATTTCGCAGAATAACTGATGCCACTTAAAATGTGGAGAATATTGTGCATATATTTTATATTACATTTTATATAAAGTCTTATATATTAACCCTTTCATGAGCATCAAAAATGGTAATACAGCTTTAATCTGCTACTATTAAAATCACTGGCGATTAATCGTGCGTTAAATAAACTTTTAATCCTTCCAAATATAACAGAATTTAGTCATTTTTTTAGGCTTTGATACAAATACTACCATTTTGGTGACTGTTGCTTTAAATTCAAATGAGATCATGCTCCCCCTTTTAAAAAAAAACAAAAAAAAAACACCTGTGTTGCCATAGGAGCAGATTCAAAACTCTAATGGCAGGCGGCTGCTTCTCACTCAGGACTTCTTGTGCTAATGAGGGAGAGATCGACACTAATGAGTGAGGTTTTCCCCCTCTGATAACATGTATGAATGAACTGCGAACTATTGTTGTATATGTTTCACACTGTGAATGCTTTTCCAGCCGCAACCCAGTACTGGAAAACAACCATACACTCTCACATTCACACAGACTCATACACTATGACCAATTTTGTTTACCCGATTGACCTATAGCACCTGTTTTAGAACTGTGGAGGAAACTCGAGCACCCGAGGGAAACCCACACCAGCATGCAAACTCCACACAGAAAGGCCAACTGGCCCAGCCGGGATTTGAACCAACGACCTTTGAACCAGGCGACAGTGCTAACCACTGAACCATCGTGTCACCTTATATTAATAATATATTATTAAAATAATATGTAAAATAATAACAATGTTTAAATGGGTTTAGCTTGAATAACATTTAGCATCAATAGCATTTATTTGCAAGAATTGATCATTTTCCTCAATAAAAATAAATTAAAATCCTAATGGCTGGAAAGTGCTGTCTGATGTCTGATAGCTCGAACTTTAGATTTAGCGTTTATGTCATTACCTTTTAACACCTAGTCTTTGAAGTGGTCAATTTGAAGCCAAAGTTCTTAAAATACAGTATTTATTATCCTGTGGTGTTAACCTTGGTTAACAGGTACAATAACTTTAACAACTTTCAGTTTCTAGAACAGACAAAAATCTATGATATTCCAGTGATTCCTCGATTAATGAGAACGCTGTAAACCACTGGTCCTCTACCCCAAGGCCGCAAACTGGCACCAGTCCATGGATCAATTGATATCAGGCCGCACAAGAAATCATTCCTTACTTCTGTTTTATTTATTATCTGAGTCTAAATTATCTTTTATTAAAAAAAATCTCAGTCACTTGAGCACCAAAATTTAACATGTACAAAGAGATAATGTCAATCAAAGTGTTTCTGCAGACTCTTTTTATGAAGTGAAAATAGAATAGAATAGAAATAGAATACATTTTTTTTTACCATTAGAGGCTGGATATAACGGTCTTTAAACCCCTTATGAAAGTAAATGTAATTTACCCCTCTCATAAAGAAAATGTAATCTTCAAATATTACAGTATATACACTTACCGGCCACTTATTAGGTCCAACTGCTCGCTAATGCAGATTTCTAATCATCCAATCTCATGGCTGCAAGTCAATGCATTTAGGCATTGTAGACATGGTCAAGACCATCTGCTGCAGTTTAAATCGAGCATCGGATTAGGGAAAGGTGATTTAAGTGACTTTGAATGTGGCACTGTTGTTGGTGCCAGACGGGCTGGTCTGAGTATTTCACAAACTGCTGATCTACTGGGATTTTCACGCACAACCATCTCTAGGGTTTACAGAGAATGGTCCGTAAAGGAGAAACTATCCAGTGAGCGGCAGTTCTATGAGCACAAATGCCTTGTTGATGCCAGAGGTCAGAGGAGAATGGCCAGACTGGTTTGAGCTGATAGAAAGGCAACAGTAACTCAAATAACCACTCGTTACAACCGAGGTCTGCAGAAGAGCATCTCTGAATGCACAACACGTCCAACCTTGAGACAGATGGGCTACAGCAGCAGAAGACCACACCGGGTGCCACTCCTGTCAGCTTAGAACAGGAAACTGAGGCTGCAATTTGCACAGACTCACCAAAATAGGGCGATAGAAGATTGGAAAAACGATATCTAGTCTGACGAGTCTCGATTTCTGCTGCGACATTCTGAGAGTAGGGTCAGAATTTGACATCAACAGCATGAAAGCATGGATACATCCTGCCTTGTCAATGGTTCAGGCTGGTGGTGGTGGTCTAATGTGGTGAGGGATATTTTCTGAGCACACTTTGGGCCCAGTAGTACCAATTGAGCATCATGTTAACGCCACAGCCTACCTAAGTATTGTTGCTCACCATGTCTATCCCTTTATGACCACAGTGTACCCATCTTCTGATGGCTACTTCCAGCAGGATAACACACCATGTCAGAAAGCCCAAATAATCTCAGACTGGTTTCTTGAACATGACAATGAGTTCACTGTACTCAAATGGCCTCCACAGTCACCAGAACTCAATCCAATAGAGCACCTTTGGGATGTGGTGGAATGGGAGATTCGCATCATGGATGTGCAGCCGACAAATCTGCAACAACTGCGTGATGCTATCATGTCAATATGGACCAAAATCTCTGAGGAATGTTTCCAGTACCTTGTTGAATCTATGCCACGAAGGATTAAGGCAGTTCTGAAGGCAAAAGGGGGTCCAACACAGTACTAGTAAGGTGTACCTAATAAAGTGGCCAGCGAGTGTATGTATATGCTTTCCTCCAACTTTTAAACTTTAAGTTATTTGCTTGACAATGCGTAGGTGAATCAGTTCAGATGGAGTCTTGTGGGCGAAATCCTTCATCTTGACCAATAACATTATTCAAACCAATATCAAATCCAATCAGGTTCTAAGAATAACACCAAGTGTCAGCCCAGATTATTCCATGCTAAATATTCGGTTGACGTTCACTAAAAAGTATGTCACAATATATGTAGTTAATGGCACTGCAACTGTTGTTTCATTTTCTTTTTAAGACAACTAAGCAACGCTAACGTAGAACAATGACTGATGCCAGACGCCCCCACAGTGTTAACAACAGACTTGACTTCATCGCCTTCTACAAAACCTCAAGTCAAGCTAAATTATGATTGAAAGCACTTTTTTAGACCATGGATGAGAGATATTGCCTCAAATGTGGCACATTAAGCTCCAGTATACTTATTTAGAAGCCGAATTAACGTATTCATGGTACATACGTAACAGATGTGACAAACTACAAGCGTTCATGTATAATAAATCAGGCCTGCTGCATTATTCCTCATATTTCTACCAGTCCATGCATTTCTGCTAGTGTCAGGAGCTATGTTTGGGAATCTTTTAACATGATCAAAGACTGGGTTAAGACACAAACAGCACTGCAACATGTGGGATTTTCTAGTTAGCCTTTTAACGGCAAAAACTAATGGGTAACCAATGGCTAGAGCTCAGTTTTGCTTCTCTTATTGATCCAATCAACCCCAGCGGCAGCAGATCTTTGCAAATCACTACACTTTGGGATCATTACTAGAAGAAAATAACACAATCTGAGCAGAGATTCTTCACTTTTGAGGAACGAAACACAGGGTTCCCACTCTAAACCAAATATCTAAACCAAATATCAACTATTCAAACATCACTTCTCTCAGACTTTCACTGACTAAAGTGTTGAATCTCCATGACAACTATAATTAACTGATAAACAAGCTGTTGTTGTGCTTATATATTATACTAATTAATTCATTTTCCTTCAGTTTAGTTCCTTATTTATCAGGGGTCACCACAGCGAAATGAACTGCCAACTATTGCTGCATATGTTTTATGCTGTGAATGCTTTTCCAGCCGCAACCCAGTACTGAAAAACACCCATACACTCTCACATTCACACAGACTCATACACTATGAACAATTTTGTTTACCCAATTGACCAATAGCGCCTGTTTTTGAACTGTGGGAGAAACTGGAGCACCTGGGGGAAACCCACACCAACATGCAAACTCCACACAGAAATGCCAACTGGCCCAGCCGGGATTTGAACCCACGTCCTTCTTGCTGTGTGGTGACAGTGCTAACCACTGAACCACCATGTCACCTTATATTAATAATTCATTCATTCATTCATTTTCTTTTCGGCTTAGTCCCTTTATTAATCCGGGGTCGCCACAGCGGAATGAACCGCCAACTTATCCGGCATTTGTTTTACGCAGCGGATGCCCTTCCAGCCACAACCCATCTCTGGGAAACACATTCATACATTCTCATTCACACACATACACTATGGACAATTTAGCTTACCCAATTCACCTGTACCGCATGTCTTTGGACTGTGGGGGAAACCGGAGCACCCGGAGGAAACCCACGCAACCACGGGGAGAACATGCAAACTCCACACAGAAATGCCAACTGGCCCAACCGGGACCTGCCCCAACCGGGGATCGAACCAGCGACCTTCTTGCTGTGAGGCAAACGTGCTACTCACGCGCCACCGTGGCGCCCTATATTAATAATATATTATTAAAATATTATGTAAAATAATAATGTTTAAATGAGTTAAACTTGAATAAAATTTAGCATCAATAGCATTTATTAGCAAGAATTTATCATTCTCCTTAATAAAAATAAAATAAAAATCCTAATGGCTGGAAAGTGCTTTCTGACGTCTGATAGCTCGAACTTTAGATTTAGCATTTATGTCATTACCCTTCAACACCTAGTCTTTGAAGTAGTCATTTTGAAGCCAAAGTTCTTAAAATGTATATTATCCTGTGGTGTTAGCCTAGTTAACAGGTACAATAACCTTAACGATAGGTCTGAAAATAACACAATATGAAAAATATGGTATAGAAAAACTTAATTTTAATAAATGGAAACCTAAAATTGAAGTGACAAACAAAAATCCCTGATGCTGCATGAATGGATTAAAAAAAAATTCAGTTTCTAGAACAGACAAAAATCTAATATTCCAGTGATTCCTCGATTCATGAGAACGCTGTAAACCAATGGTCCTCATCACCTAGGTCACAGACCGGCACCAGTCCATGGATCAATTGATATCGGGCCGCACAAGAAATCATTCCTTACTTCTGTTTTATTTATTAATAAAAATTTAACTCACAAGCTAGTAAATTGAGTAAGAAACAGACATCCCTAGAAAGTTTCTTTGGAAAGAGAAAAAAGCCCAGTGAAGGACCCACGAACTGCCAAGAAATGGATCCACAACCCATTTATCAACAAATCAGGTAAAGTCTCTGAGGAATATTTCCAGTACGTTGTTGAATCTATGCCAAGAATAAGGCAGTTCTGAAGGCAAAAGGGGGTCCAACCCGGTACTAGTAAGGTGTACCTAATAAAGTGACCGGTGATGTTTGTATATTTATATAAGCCCCACAGAATTTTTCTTTCTTTTTTAAATATTTCCCAAACAGAGCAATGAAATTTTTGACAGTATGTCAGATAATATTTGTTCTTCTGGAAAAAAGTCTGATTTGTTTTATTTCAGCTAGAATAAAAGCAGTTTTTTTAATTAAAAAAAAAACATTTTAAGGTCAAAACTATTAGCCCCCTTGAGCTATTTTTGTTTTTCGATAGTCTAAAGAACATAACCTGCTTAGTTAACCTAATTAACCTACACTGTAAAAAAATCCTTAATTTTACAGTTTATTTATACAGTTATTAAAAAACGTAAAATAACAGCCGTTAAATTACAGAAATATACCATAAAATAACAGATATTAAATTGCAGAAATTTACCAGAAATTTAAATTATTAGTCTAGTTATGTCACTTTAAGTTGTATAAAAGTGTCTTGAAAATGTCTAGTAAAATACCATGTACTGTAATCATGGCAAAGATAATATATATATACCTGGTAATGAACATAATTTGAAAGTAAGCTGTTTTTAATATTTTAAAAAAACATTTTAAGGTCAAAATTATTAGCCCCCTTGAGCTATTTTTGCTTTTCGATAGTCTAAAGAACCTAACCTGCTTAGTTACCCTAATTAACCCACACTGTAAAAAAAATCCGTAATTTTACGGTTTATTTATACGGTTATTAAAAAATGTAAAATAACAGCCGTTAAACTACAGAAATATACCATAAAATAACAGATGTTAAATTTAAATTTCTGGTAAATTTCTGCAATTTAAGGAAATTTTTGGAATTTAATATAAAATATTTTACTGTATATTTCTGTAATTTAACGGCCATTATTTTACATTTTTTCCGGCACCCCAGCTACGATTTTTCTTTTTTTTTTTACAGTGTAGTTAAGTCTAGTTATGTCACTTTAAGCTGTATAAAAGTGTCTTGAAAATGTCTAGTAAAATACTATGTACTGTAATCATGGCAAAGATAAAATAAATAAATATATATATACACACACAAACCCACATCATATTTAGTAGTTTAGTATTGTCTTTTAATACAACAAGGGCATATCAGAGCTGTTAATGAACATAATTTGAAAGCAAACTGATACATTTTCAAGTAAAGTGCAATTAGTCATTTGTGTCCCTTTGCTCATTTTATGTGGTTTAATGTGGCCTGTGAACTTGGAAACCGCTGTTCCACTGACAGTGAGGATGTGACTTGATTTTGCTCTTGGCTGTGCAATGAACCACTCAACTCATCAGAGTTTGTAAAGACCACTAAAAGCTCCTCCACTGAACAGAATCAATGCAGAACGGCCACTACACATGCTCATTGATCTGAACATCACATGGACGAGTTGAGGCAGTTGAGATGATCCCGTATCTCCATTGACTCAAGTCTGATGATTAGCTGTTAGTTCTCATCAACCTTGCTTGCAAAAATGATTAATTGTAAAAAATTTTTTACAATGTTAAGCTTGATTAAAAAAAAAAAGGAAATATGAAATATCATGCTCAAGACGCTGTGCATCATGGCATAATTAACTGAACATGAGCAGAATATCCAGAGGAATAGATTTACAGTAAGTGCCAACACAAAGACCACTATGTACAAATGTTGCATCGATGATTAAGGTGTTTGTTCTTAATATTTTGAGTAGCAGTTAATAAAAGTAATAGAGATAATAGAGTAATAAAACAAAAACACATGAAATAAAATAACTAGGCTGTCCAAGAATTAATCGTGATTAATCACATCCAAAATAAAAGTTTGTTTTGACATAATATGTGTGTGTGTTATATATATTTATTATGTATATGTGATAAACACATTCATAGAAGCCAAAACCATATATAAAAAAGTTACATCAAAGTAGTTACATCATATTCAAATGTAAAATTTGTATCATACACATATATTTTTTATATATCTAAATATAAACCAACATTTTATCAAGTATATGCATGTGTGTATTTATATATTCATAATAAAATATACATTGTACACACACAAATATTATTTCAAACTTTTATTTTGGATGTGATTAATCACGATTATTTTTTTGACAGCCCTAAAAATAACATTTTAAATCAGGATGTTTGATAAACTGTCATACTAAAAATAACTAATGTGATGTATTCCTGTGATGGAGAAGCTGAATTTTCTGCACGCTGTAAAAAAGTCCATGATTACAACAATTAAAAAAATAAAAAAATAAAAAAATAATAATAAATAAATAAATAAATAAATAAATAAATAAATAAATAAATAAATAAATAAATAAATAAATAAAATCTGAGACATATATATATATATATATATATATATATAGCAGAAAATTTTGGCGGGTTAAAAACCTTTACTTTTCCAAACTGCGGTATACATTTAAAACTGTTATCATCCCATGCCTATTTGCAACAAAGTAAAAATACAAGCAATTGTGTTTGGAATCTGTCACAATAGTTTTTGCTAACAAGTAAAACTCATCAAAAATGAAAAAAATCAGTAAAAAGGGTCTGATTAATCACTGATTTGTGGCAGATGTAAAATAATAAATAAAGTTAGGTGTTTCTTAGGCGGTATATACCAACAATAGTCATTTTTGTGTACAAGCTTGGACAGCAGTGCCTCAATAAAAATACTAGAACTGGAAACAATGAGAAATCGCCTTAACTGACTGACATTGACAAGACTTAACAGAATAGTAATTGGGTTATTCTTCTCAGTTATTCTTTCAAGCTGAAAACAAAAAATCTCAGCATATTTGTTTTTGTGCCAAACCTTGTTATAGCCTTAAAACACTGATGTATACAACCTTCGCAAGCTCTTCTACCCTGTTTGAGTCCCTGGTTTGTGCTGCTTCTATGCCAAAAGCAAACATTCTTCATGTTTATGCATGAAACCGCAACATGGAGCACTTCAAAGAACAGTCCAGTTGCAGAAAAAAAATAAACTAAAACAAACCTCAAGATGTCCTCCCTCTATGTACAAACAAATTCGAAAAACCTGCCAAGCTAGCAGGTCATAGCAAGCACTTTTTGTGTTTAAAGGAAGTCTAATATACGTCTAACACAGTGTTTCTTAACCACATTCTTAGAGGACCACCAGCAATACATATTTACCGTGTCTCCTTAGCCAAACACACTTAATTCAGATCATCAGCTCATTGACAGAGACTAAAAGACCTAAAACGGATGTGACAAATAAAGGTGACATCCAAAAAATGCAGTGCTGGTGGTCCTCCAGGAATATGGTTGAGAACTAATGGTCTAACCGACTCCCAAATAGAGATGACTTGGCTTAAATGAGGCTAAACTTGGGCTGTTAATGAAAGCTAACATCTAAGAATTGTGCAAAACTAGACTAGTCATCAAACAGACAGGAATGAATGACTAAACATGTCTAATCAGTCTATTTGAAGACTAGTCTAGTTTTAGATGTCCATTCTCACTGACAGCTCAAATTTAGCCTTGTTCAAGCCAAGAGGTGTAAGTTTAGACGTCTATTAGACATCTATTAAACATAAAATTTCTTGGTGGGATCCCTTCATGTGGTTTCTACTGCCCACATAAGTAAATATCCATTAAAATGAAAGAAACATAGCATATCAGACCAGTAAAGCAAGATAACTGTAGATATAACATTTATTTTAACGTAATATCAGTCCTTTTTAAGTACATATCATTTGTACAAATTGATGTAGTCAATTTGATCTAGATTGAAATAGTCAATGTTTACAATATCTGTTATTAATTTTAACTCTACACTGTAAAAAAAAAAAAATGCTGGATTCCACACAATCGATTTGTGTTGGGACAACATGAAGGAATTTTACACAATTAAGTGGATTGAACATTGAACAATTAAGTTGTCCCAAAAAAAAACTCAAGCATTGTGTTGTTGCAGCTCATTTTAGAGGTGCAGGATGTACGTTTAACACCCTGTGGTTGAACTGTGGTTGAATAGCACACCTGCTTCAAAACAAATGCAAGCGCAGGTTGCCAGATTGGCGACCGCTTGACATGGAGCTTTATAACTGTTACTCAGTGTAAACCAACACATATCAGTGATTCAGCATGTACATATAATAATGTGAAAGAGGTTTAATATGTATTAATCTGATTATAAACCTTGCCGTTTTGTTGGAGTGCAGTAAGTGTACTATTCTGTGCTTCTGAATGGCTGTATTTAAATTTCTGTCGTGTTGCGTTTGGTGCAAACAGCCATATTGCTTATCACTGCAAATCTCTTCATGTAGGGTGTTGTTGAGACGAGATTACAACGTAACCTGCTCACTTAATGTTTATGTTCGCAATATTTATATTATTTGCTAATTTATAACCACCTCATGTGGAACTCTGAATCTGTGTCTCATTTCAGAGGCTGCTTCTGTCCACCAGAGGTCACATTTCGGTTGCAGATGCACACTTCAAGAGCCTTTCTGACTGAATAAATGAATGAACTACACGGTTTTCCACAAGGCAACCCGAGATGGAAAAAAGTATAATTGGCTAAACTGGCATTGAGCGCTTTTAAAAGAACCAAAACAAAGACAGACGTTCCAGCACATAATGCACATTTTAAAAAGCAGAATATCTGACTTCAGCATTGTTTTTCAGATAAACAAGAATGTTCATTTAGCGTGTGTCTCAAATATTTGCAAATATACCATGGTATTTCTATGCGTTAGTAGAGTCCAAAACTTGCATACAGCACCTTGAAATGAGCAGGTTAAACAGAGCAAACGTCATCTCTTGAGTGTAATGTGTCGACTATTGAAAAGCATTTTGTTGCGAGGCTATATTCAATTATTTACTATTTGTAGGACTTCAAATGAACACCAAATCAGCACGCCAAACATTGAAGAATGTGCACAGCTTTCACTTTTACAACTGATACTGCATTATATTTAGCAAACCACACCATGCCTGCCAAATCATCACAGATGCTCTGGCCAGAGACACAGTCATGGATCGCTTTGTAAATTTGCTTCAAACAAACATTTAGCCCAAATTAATGATATAACCATGAGGGAAAAATAAGCATTTTAGCACAATGCAAAGCAACACGTCAACCAATTGCGTCGTTTTAAACAGCTTATTATTATTGTGTGTAGGAAATCGATAAATCAAGAATAGACTAAAAAATACTAATAGTATTCATTCAAACATTTTCCTTCGACTCAGTCTCAATTTCAGAGGTCGCCACAGCGGAATGAACCGCCAGTAGATTCCTTTCCAGCAGCATCCTTGTACTGGGAAACACCCATACACCCACATACACCCAATTCACCTATACCGCAAGTCTTAAGACTGTGGGGGAAACCAGAGCACCCGGAGGAAACCCATGCAAACACAGAAAGAACATGCAAACTCCACACAGAAATGCCAACTGACCCAGCTGGGACTCGAACCAGCTTCCTTCTTCCTACACTGAGGTGACAGTGCTAACCACTGCGCCATCATGCCACCATACTAATGATACTGAGTTAGACTTTTATTCCAGACTAAATGTAAGGAGTGAACTGAGTGAAGAGGAAAAAACACTGAGCAAATATGAAATGTCAGTGTCTTATTGGAGGTAGACATCATCATTAACCAAATCAATTACTTTGGCAAACAGGCAAGCTGTGTAGCACATTAATGTAAGGGGCTTGTTTATGCATACTAAACTGTTGCATTACTTAGTCTCCATTAACATTTGCAACCGTATTAACACAGTGATATAAATATATTAAACTGCTGTTCATATTAACCAGAGTGCGACCAAAGGCTGATGCTTATTTACCAAAGCCTGATGTCTACAGTCAGTGACCTGGTATTTTAAGTTAATTTAAAATTAATAAATAATTAAATCCAGTTCCTCTGCATTTTCTCTAAGATAAAAAAGCATAACGAATACTTCTGTATCTCTAGTACGCTAACATTTAGGGACTGGAGCTCTGAAGAAAATCATGATTCAATTTTGATTCCTTAACAGTTCCAGTTAATGATTCTTTTAGTATTTTCGAGGAAGAATCTTTTGAAAAATTTAGTCCCTGAGGTTTGTTACCCAGTGATGTTTTCAGATCTAATAGAACTTGATCAAATAAAACTGGGCAGATGAACTAATGAAGAGTTTCCACCAAGAAATGAAAATCTTTTGGCTTAAAGGTGCTGTGTGTGCTCTTGTGAAGCATAAAAATACCATAATATGTTTGCAGATATTTAAGAAACATGCTAACTGAACATTCTTGTTAATCTGAAAAACAATGCTGATGTCAGATATTCTACTTTGAAAATGTGTGTTATGTGCTGGAATGACTATCTTTGTTTTGGTTCTTTTATCCTACCTAATACCTGCTTATCCAATTATATTTCAGCACCCCTGGGTTTCCTTCATTTGATTCATTTGGTCAGGAAGGCTCTCAAAGCCTGTGCCCGCAACCTAAAATGAGACCTCCGGTGGACAGTAGCAGCCTCCGAAATGAGAAGTGGATTTACAGTTCCGCATGAGGTGGTTATTATTAGCAAATAACATAAATATTACAAATGTAAACATTAGGTGAGCAGGTTACATTGTAACCCTGTAACAACGTGCAACGTGACGAGGTTTGCAGTGATGAGCAATTTGGCTGTTTGCACCAGATGAAACGACAGAATTTTAAATACAGCCATTCGAAAGCACAGAATAGTGCACTCACTGCACTCCAACGAAATGGTGAGGTTTATAATCTATTTAATACATATTAAACCTCTTTAGCATTATTAAATATAGATGCTGAATCACTGATATGTGTTGGCTTGCACTGAGTCACTGTTCTAAAGTCCAATATCAAAGGGTTTATTTTCTTTTCAAGGTCTGAGGTGAACTACTGCTTTCAATGTGCTGCTTTCAGTAGCATAGCAATAAATGTCATTCAAACTCACATTATTAGCATTTAACACTGAATAAAGCACATGAGGGGTACCAGAGATGATCAAAGTTCATCCTGTTGTGCACCTTTGAGAAATAGAATCTGTTTCTAAAATATTAATTTCAGGTGTTGGTTAGGACAAATACTCCTTTTAGTATTTTAGTGTCCTCCATCGCTTGCCGTTGCTTTTAGTTAGAAAACAGTTCAAATCAGCGTTAAATCAGCCAATAGGCTCGATAGTGAGGCACACTCACGTCAATCTGGCAACCTTCGCTTGGGTGGACTCATCAGAGGAGAGTGAAAATGTGTTCTGATCTAGGGGTGCAATACCTAGTTCAACCACTAGGTGTCAAACTTACATACAGTACTATACCTTTCAGCATTTTAAAATGCAATCCTACTTACAGTATTGACCTTATTCCGCCCCATCCACTTTTAATATTACGCTCTTCCGCATTTTGTCATTGGTGCACTGACACAGTACATCAGATGACTGTTTCGGAAAGTCATTACATAGTATATATAGTTAGCTGTCATTTTAGAAAAATGGCTTATGATGCTAGTTTAGTAAATGTTTTGAGCTGGGAGTACGGTGAAACCTTCCTGCAACGATCAGATGGTCTCATATTGCCCCATCCATTGTTACCGTTAATGTGGGTAGACGATAGCCAGAGGTAACTTATGGGGATATTTTTATTTATTTTGCCCTGTCACAAGAAGTAGATGGAGCGTTTATGAAGAATTATAAAAGTACCGAGTCCTACCAATATTTACACAGTGGGAAAGTTGGTGGTCTTCTATAACACAGTGAGGGGGATTTCGTCTTTTTAAAAGCAAACGTGCACTCCAGCCAGTCGAGCGGTCCATGCCACCCAGTGTGGGTGCTACTTAGTAAGCAGGGATCAGTGGAGACTACAGGATGTTCGCGTATTGCTGGTTTAGGAAGGTCCTGTAGTCACGCAGCCTTTATATTATGGAAGGCAAGTAAATATATAAATAAACAGTAATATCTTGTAAGGTCTGTGTTAACATAAGTAAGCCATAAATATAAACAGTATGTTAACGTACTTGTGTAGTAACACACAGCTGCTGACTCGGTTACCATCAGCAGACTAAGTATCAGGTCAAATCTCTTAATCTTTGAGGTATTGACCTTACTCTTTAATGCAGAAGTGCGCTCATTTTTGTGATTGTTTTAGAACTTCCGATTCAGTCGCCTATGGGAGACTGAATCGAGACTGGCTATGATGAAATCTAGGAATAATAAACGGCAGAAAATTGTCAAACTACTCGCTCTACAAACAAGTTTTTGCATGACTACACAGACAAAATAGAATAATATAATAAGAAAACATCAGTTTGCAACATTAAGCAGCAGAACGAGCTGTTTTTAATGTCTAAAAATGAATGGAAGTGAATGAGAGCGGAAGTCTCGAGACAAAAAGATTCAAATGGCTGCGCCTGCTCGTACACGGAGAATAAGATCAATATACTGTAATATATGCATACTATTCAGTTCATGCTTCCTTCACGCTTTAAAGATCGCTCAAATTGTTTGAGGAAATCGATTGCGGCAAACCATTTAAGTTTTAAAACAAAATGGTTTGAGTACTGTAAACTATTTACATGTACATATTGAGTCATATACGCATATATTAGTTGTGTTCGTATTAGCAAACATGGAGAGTATTCGTAACTTTTAAGTACAGTTATCAAACCAGTATGAGTTCAGTTAATAGAACAAATTAAGTCCAAACAACTACTGTATATAGCGCATGTGTTTGGACAGTGGCGGTAACCGGAGCACCCAGAGGAAACCCAGACCAACACAGGGAGAACATGCAAACTCCATACAGAAATGCCAAGTGGCCGAGCCGGGACTCGAACCAGCAACCTTCTTGCTACGAGGCGACAGCGTTAACCACTGAGCCACCATGCCACACCAAAACAGTTATCATTCATTCATTTTCTTTTCGGCTTAGTCCCTTTATTAATCCGGGGCCGCCACAGCGGAATGAACTGCCAATTTATCAAGCATTTGTTTTACGCAGCGGATGCCCTTCCAGCCGCAACCCATCTCTGGGAAGCACCAAAACAGTTATTTTGAATTTTAAAAAAATGTAGTAATGCTACTGTTTTTACTGTATTTTTAACCCAAATTATTTGGCCTTTGTGATTTAATCTTCTCGACACTGCACTTTCGAACAGTACTGTTTATCGTCAGCGAAATGCTAGTAAAAGACTGTTGTACAATTACACCAGTGTTTTAAGCTCTAAAAAACATGTTGAACAAAGCGTTCGCATTCAAAGAGATGTCACAGCTTACCGTTCCCACACTGCAGACAGACCTTTTTAGTCAGAGCTCTTAAAGAGTGCGATTACATGAAAGAACTGCCAGTGCTACCCTGACATTTTGATTCCACACAAGAATAGGAACAGAGAAAGAAAAAAGAAAAAGCTTTGTAATCATACTTAACATACTATCTCTCAGTTGTTGTTCGCTGGATAGTCTATAAAGCTAAGAGCAGAGGCATTAACGTTCCCCCGTTTTCCCCCCGCTGACCCGAGAACGGTCTTTCTGGTCTTCAATCATGTCTTCCTTAAGTCTGAAGCAGAGCTAAAATCTGCACCCAGGCCTGTGCTTCTACTTATTCTCCAACTCATACCTCAAGCTGACAGCGGATCGATGCGTTTTGATTGGGTGCCATCATGGCTCCACCAGGCCCTGGCTTAAAGAGGTCTGCGGCCACTGGGAAATTCGCTTTGCTACTGAACATCCTTGGAATAACCTCCCCACATTAGAGCTATACGTGCCGCGGGCTGTCAGCGCACGCTCTACTTTATGAGTCTGAAGCTGGAGATGAGAAAATATGAAACAAAAGATTAACTACAGCAATCCCTGTTATATTTTTCAAATCGTATACGGATACACAAGGGAAACCTGGGTTGGGATGAGACTGTGCAGGAGATGTGGCCCCAGGGACTTGCGTCCAGGAGGACTCAGGTCTGAATCCCTCATCCTTCAGGTCTGCGTCCCAAATTACTCTGTTGTCACTGGGGAGAAGCCAGTCCTTCTATATCTCTGCATCCACTTTCAGTATACCTGCGCTAATGGATGAGATTATAATGAGGAGAACCTTATGCATGCAGAAGGTTAATTAAAATAATGAACGTTTTATTTCACGGGGACATCACGTAAAAAGAGGAAAGCACATGTGTGGTTTACTTTATAATGATCGAAGACTAGCGGTATCGCATGTGTTCTCCCACCCGGGGCATTAATTTACACTCGAAAATTGCTGATAGATGTGAAATGACCCATCGTGGTGTTTTATAATGAGGTTCTTTAGTCTATGGTGGAGCGATGATGATATTGTCCAGCGAACATGCTTAGGCGGGGGGAATTGTATGTGTATTGCTGGCTAATAACGTAACCGTTTTATAATAGGATGAGATTGCCTGCAGGATTTAACAGTACAAAGGGATTTTATAGGCCTTTTTTTTAGATTGTATGTCAGAATTTCAGCATGTGGCCTTAAGCAAATGCTGAAATAAACACTGAAGCTCATTTACCTGAAGGATGGCGTAAATATCTAATTTAGTGGATTAAAAATACAGCATTATTAGCCCTCCTGTATATTTTTTGCTCAATTTGTTCAACGTAGAGAAAATTAACACATTTCTAAACATTATTAAATAACTAATTTCTAATAACTGATTTGTTTTATCTTTGTCATGATGACAGCACATAACCTTTTACTAGATATTTTTCAAGAAACTGGTGTCAATGTCCATCCCTTTATGACCACAGTGTACTCATCTTCTGATGGCTACTTCCAGCAGGATAATGCACCATGTCATAAAGCGAGAATCATGGTTTCTTGAACATTACAGTGAGTTCACTGTACTCAAATGGCTTCCACAGTCACCGGATCTCAATCCAATTGAGCACCTTTGGGATGTGGTGGAACGGGAGATTCGCATCATGGATGTGCAGCTGAAAAATCTGCAGCAACTGCGTGATGTTATAATACCAATACGGACCACGATCTTTGAGGAATATTTCCAGTACCTTGTTAAATCTATGCCATGAAGGATCAAGGCAGTTCTGAAGGCAAAAGGAGGTTCAACGCAGTCCTAATAAGGTGTACCTAATAAAGTGGCCAGTGAGTGTGTGCATAAATTAAGCAGACCAAGCACGAATCTTTCGCTCTGATTATTTATATGTATTTTATTTTGGCTTTGGCAGCAGTGGTGCTGTAATTAGCAGGATGACTGTGTGGTTTTCAGCTGCGCCCATTCGGATGCATACCAATTTTTGAGCAGCCTGCCATAAACATCGTGTCTTTAAGGTGGTTTGGCGAGTTAAAAATAGTACAAAAATTGTCAAACTGCCTCTAGAGACTTTTTCATTTTTTCATTTTGTTGCAGTTCTTATATAAACTCCCCCTTAAGAAAGCCTAAAACCAGCCTAATTACACAGGACTTCCATAATACTAATTAGACATATTAGTTGCTCAACAATAAGTTTTGCATCACAGAATTATTTTATTGTTAGAAATAAAGAAACAGGCCTTAATGCAAGTTAAATAAGTTGAATCTATATGCTAAAGCTTCTTTGGCATCATATCATCCAATGCTTTATGTTCTTTCCCAAACCAGGCTCATTGAGTTCTTTGAGTTCTGAGTTCTGAAAAAGCGTAAACAGCTAAACAAATAAAATAAAAAAAGTAGCTCCTGGGACATATTTCACAACTGATCCTTTTGCGTAAATCCAATAGAGGCCGCTGTTGACTGACTGACCCTCCCACTCACCACTTTCCCTAAACCCAACCAATAGTGTTTTCAAAAGCAACCCAGAACAAGAAAAGCAGCATGATTTTTATCAAGTTTTCAGATCTTACCATGTTCTAAGTAGTAACAATTTATTATATTCATATAGCGCTTTTCTAGACACTCAATGCACTTTACACATTTTTGCGAGGGATCTCCTCATCCACAATCAGGGTGCAGCATCCACCTGCATGACGTGACGGCAGCCGTATTGCGCCATACCACACACCAGCTGATTGGTGGAGAGGATACAGAGTGATGAAGCCAGTTATGATATGGGGATAGTTAGGAGGGCAAATTTGGCCAGGGTGCCGGGGTTACACCCCTGGTCTTTTTCGAAGGACTGCTCACTGAGTCCCCATCAATATACTGGGGCATCAGGATCCGCACAGACCACAGGTTAAGCGCCCCCTGCTGGTCTCACTAACACCACTTCCGACAGCAACCTAGCTTTCCCATGTGGTCTCCTGTACCCCCGTATACATTTCTGGAGAGTGTGAAATATGTCCCAGGAGCTACATTTTTTTTTAGCTGTTTACGCTTTTACAAATCATAAATTTCTCCCACGAGTGCCATTAGCAACATAAATCCTTGCGTAAATCCACCAGAGGCCGCTGTCGACTGACTGACTGACCCTCCCACTCACTCCTTTCCCTAAACCCAACCCATAATGTTTTCAAAAGCAACCCAGAAAAAAAAAGCAGCCTGATATTGATCATGTTTTCAGATCTTACCATGTTCTCACCCTGCTATTTACTTGTTTATTTTATTTTTTGCCTTTGGTTTTTGTTTTACCTGCTTTCTGAAACTGTTTCACGCTGGACTCGAACCATGTTATCGCGTTCAACTCTGCGTCTCAAGTTCACCGGCGTACACGGCGAGCCACTGGGAAGACTGTTAACAGTGGAAAAGCAGTCCACACGGAGGTAAACAATCAGCTGGTAGCACAAGAACAAACGAGACGTAGGTGGTGTCATACTGTCCAATTGCTTTCATTTGAAAAGCCATACTTTGGCTACATAATTCGTGCTCTCCAGAAATGTGCACGGGGGTACGTATTCACATTGAGCCTGTGTTGTTCATTCGTCCTGTTTTCCTAGGTCCCATCTTACTCTCTCCCAGCAGAAGCAAATATTTGTCTCTTTAGGTTCTTTGATCTAAAACGTACAGTAAGCCTCTGGGTAGGTAAGGACGGTCTCCCTGCTCATGTATACATTAGACAGCACATATTGATTTTTTTTTTGTGCTGCTCGTCCCAAAAGGCCTTAACGTTCCTTCCCTCATCTACTTTCCACACATGGAGATGAATTGCGCTCCAAGGCCAGGTTTGATGAACCCGTGATTGGCTGTCCTTAGCCTTGGGATCCGCAGGTGTAATTAAAGCCAGGAGTCGCTGTGAAAGAGATGGCCTCTAGTGCCTGTCCTATAGATAAATACATGTACATTCGGCAGACCAAAAACTGCCAGGAACAAGATTCATGCTTGCTCTGAGCTATTTGAGGAAAAGTGAAGGCTCAGATAGCGGTAGAGATTCATGCATCAGCCTAAATATAGATATGAAGAACAAGACCTGACAAGGTCAGGAGAAAATCTATAGAAGTGCCTTTTTTTAATCAATAGCAGTTTTTAATCCGTCAGTCTGTCAGTTGAGACTGGACCTGTTGACTTTGGACAACTGGTAACTCAACCTTCAGGGCAGAATGATGTACACTAATAAGATGGTTTACAGATTAAGTGGTAAAGAGAGCTCAAACTCAGGGTGTTTTAAAGACTCAATATGTTACTTGATAAAAGTTCTTCCAATTGCTACACAAGGCTTTAGCCCTGTACAAGAATAATTGCATCAGGCTGTAAACACAGCATTAACAAGGTTATATCTCCAGCAACGTGCGTAAAAGAAAGAGTGATTCATATGATGGCGAGCAAACTATTGCTATAAACAGACCACAGTAGTTATTTTTGTTAAACAATATAAAGTTCAAGTATAATACAGGGTTAATTATTAATAATTTGTTATTAATAATGCTGTCAGTCCTGCTAGATCTTAGTGCCGCATTTGACACAATTGACCACAATATCCTCATAGATCGCTTAAACTCTACAGGTGTCCAGGGAACGGCTTTACAATGGTTCAATACATCACTCAATACATCAATTAGCTGTATGATGCATGAATGTGTTCCACACATCTCCTTTATATACACTATGAACAGCAGCTACACTAATTATTCTCTTTGTTCTCTATTTCCATCTGGGGATCCTCATCCCGAGGCCCCCAGAGACTATGCAGTGCCACGGATGCGATCCGAGACCCGTGACGAGACGATTCCAAGGCTCCATAATCCTGGACCTCGCTGTATCCTGAGCAGCTGCTTGGCGGAGTAGCAAGCAAGAGACGGATTCCTGTGACCCTCCAAGGACAGACGAGCCTCGAGTTCTCCAACCTACGACGCCTAGACTGCAGCTAGAGCTGCGCACCGATGGATTACTCTTCAGTGTTTGGACTCTAAGTAGTGAATGTTCAAAAACACTGAACTGAACTGAACTGAAACATTAATAACTAAACTGACACTTTCAATTTACTATAACCTTCTATGTGAAGCTGCTTTGACACAATCTACATTGTAAAAGCGCTATACAAATAAAGGTGAATCGAATTGAATTGAATTAATTTGATATCTTGCAAATACACCTTCTATACAGTCAGGATGTCAAATTTTTACCAATTACATGGTAAGGAAAGAGGTCAGTGGTCGACGACAGAAGTTATCTGCCCTCTTGCCCTATGGGAAGATGAGTCAGTGGAGGACACCATATATAACCCCATATATACCCTCCTCCTCAAAATCTTTTTAAAGTTGGGTGAACTTCGCATATTTCGCAGAGTTAAAAGCAACACAATTTCTTCCATCTTGGCTAGTGTGGCGGAAATGCTAGAACCCGTGTTTACGCATGAGCAATGGCATAAATTGTATGGCAAGTGTAAACACATGAATCAGATATGGGTCACAATTAAAAGAACGTGTAAACGGACAGGCAAAAAAATCTGATATAGGCAACAAATCGGAACCGGGCATCAAGACCTGACAGTGTAAACGCGTCCTTAGAGATATTTTCCCCAAAAATGCACTTTGGCTATCAAGTTAATGATATGTGTAATGGATGTGTTAAATTATGGAAAAATTAGAGCCATGTTTGGACGCTGACTGGTGATCTCTAGAGAATAAGCAATGGCTACGTCTGAAATCAGCTACTACTCAGTAGGTACTGCATTTGAATATAAATGTACTACTCTGACGTTAGAAAAGTACATTCTATACAGTTTGAATGTGAGTAGTATGAACTGAACTCGGACGTACTACGTCTGCCATTTTGTCATCACGTAACACTGAATGGGTTCACTCCCATTCATGAATTCTCTCACGGTGCATGATGGGATAGCGTAGCATCAATCCGATGCGCACTTTAGAATCATGGCAGAATTAGTAAGTCATGCGGGTACTTCTTGCATACTGTTTTTCAAATTCATACTACTTGGCTCACATACCTTTTTAAGCGTACTATATAGTGTTGAAGTATGCAATTTCAGACGCAGCCAATCACTTGTTAATAAGCTGCTTCCTCTATTAGACATCTATTAAACATAGCACACGATTTCTTGTTCATAACCCTCATACTGTTGCAAATTCACCTTCACCTTTTTCATAATAATAAAAACAATAGCATGTTATACTATACAGGCTTCCCTTTTCAGTACACAATGATACAGTGATCCTGTACTTCCCCTCCACCATAACTCTTAAAAAAATTATCTGCCAGTCCATACCTGGAAAATCATGCTCAGTCACACAAGAATCCATGCTGTTTGCTGTTACATATATCCATCTGAAACTAAAACAAACCTCAAGATGTCCTCCCTCTGTGTATAAACCATTTAAAAACCTACAAAGCTAACTAGTCATATTATAGCAAGGGTTTTTTGTGCTTAAAGGAAGCCTAACAGACACCCAAATATAGATGCCTTGACAAAATTTGGTCTGTCAGTAAAAAATAAACATCTAAGAGTAGTCTTAAACTAGACTAGTCATCAAAATGACAGAATTGAATGACTAAACAGGTCTAATCTGTCTATTTGTTGACTAGTCTAGTTTTAGACTATTCTTAGATGTTGATTTTCACTGACAGACCATATTTAGCCTTGTTTTAGCCAAGAGGTCCAAGACTTTCGTTAGACATCTATTAAACATAACATAACATTTCTTATTCATAACTCTCATGCTGTTGCAAATTAATATGCCTTTTTATATTAATATAAACAATAGCACAGGCTTCCCTTTTCAATACACAATGACACAGAGATCATGTACTTTCCCTCTACCATAACTCTTAAAAATTCATCCGTCAGTCTATAACCAGAAAATCATGCTCAGTCACACAAGAATCCATGCTGTTTGCTCTTATAGATATCCATCTGAAACTAAAACAAACCTCAAGATGTCCTCCCTCTGTGTACAAACAATTTTAAAAACCTGCAAAGCTAACTAGTCATATTCTAGCAAGGGTGTTTTTGTGTTTAAAGGAAGTCTAGTATACGTCTAACAGACGCCCAAATATAGATGCCTTGAAAAAAAATTGTTTGTCAGTGAAAATTAACATCTAACAATAGTCTTAAACTAAACTAGTCATCAAAATGATAGCAATGAATGACTAAACATGTCTAATCTGTCTATTTGTTGACTAGTCTAGTTTTAGACTATTCTTAGATGTCAATTTTTCACTGACAGACCATATTTAGCCTTGTTTTAGCCAAGAGGTCCAAGTTTAGATGTCTATTAGACATCTATTAAACACAACATTACATTTCTTGTTCATAACTCTCATGCTGTTGCAAATTAATACGCCTTTTTATATTAATAAAAACAAAACATATGTTACAGTATACAGGCTTCCCTTTTCAGTACACAATGATACAGTGATCCTGTACTTCCCCTCCACCATAACTCAATTAATCTGCCAGCCCATACCTGGAAAATCATGCTCAGTCACTCAAAGATCTATGCTGTTTGCTCTTACAGATATTCATCTGAAACAAAAAAAAAAAACCTCAAGATTGTCCTTCCTCTGTGTACAAACAATTTTAAAAACCTGCAAAGCTAACTAGTCATATTCTAGCAAGGGTGTTTTGTGTTTAAAGGAAGTCTAGTATACGTCTAACAGACGCCAAAATATACAGTAGATGCCTTGACAAAAGTTGGTCTGTCAGTGAAAATTAACTTCTAACAACAGTCTTAAACTAGACTAGTCATCAAAATGACAGAATTGAATGACTAAACATGTCTAATCTGTCTATTTGTTGACTAGTCTAGATTTAGACTATTCTTAGATGTCGATTTTCACTGACAGACCATATTTAGCCTTGTTTTAGCCAAGAGGTCTAAGTTTAGATGTCTATTAGACATCTATTAAACACAACATAACATTTCTTGTGCATAATCCTCATGCTGTTGCAAATTAATACGCCTTTTTATATTAATAAAAACAAAACATATGTTACAGTATACAGGCTTCCCTTTTCAGTACACAATGATACAGTGATCCTGTACTTCCCCTCCACCATAACTCAATTAATCTGCCAGCCCATACCTGGAAAATCATGCTCAGTCACACAAGAATCCATGCTGTTTGCTCTTACAGATATCCATCTGAAACAAAAACAAACCTCAAGATGTCCTCCCTCTGTGTATAAACCATTTAAAAACCTACAAAGCTAACTAGTCATAGTCTAGCAAGGGTGTTTTTGTGTTTAAAGGAAGCCTAACAGACGCCCAAATATAGATGCCTTGACAAAATTTGGTCTGTCAGTAAAAAATAAACATCTAATAGTAGTCTTAAACTAGACTAGTCATCAAAATGACAGCAATGAATGACTAAACATGTCTAATCTGTCTATTTGTTGACTAGTCTAGATTTAGACTATTCTTAGATGTTGATTTTCACTGACAGACCATATTTAACCTTGTTTTAGCCAAGAGGTCCAAGTTTAGACTTAATATGCCTTTTTATATTAATATAAACAATAGCACATGTTATACAGGCTTCCCTTTTCAATACAAAATGACACAGAGATCATGTACTTTCCCTCTACCATAACTCTTAAAAATTCATCTGTCAGTCCATAACCAGAAAATCATGCTCAGTCACACAAGAATCCATGCTGTTTGATCTTATAGATATCCATCTGAAACTAAAACAAACCTCAAGATGTCCTCCCTCTGTGTACATACAATTTTAAAAACCTGCAAAGCTAACTAGTCAGATCCAAGCAAGGTAGTTTTTGTGTTTAAAGGAAGTCTAGTATACCTCTAACAGACGCCCAAATATAGATGCCTTGACAAAGTTGGTCTGTCAGTGAAAATTAACGTCTAACAATAGTCTTAAACTAGAGTAGTCATCAAAATGACAGCAATGAATGACTAAACATATCTAATCTGTCTATTTGTTGACTAGTCTAGTTTTAGACTATTCTTAGATGTTGATTTTCACTGACAGACCATATTTAACCTTGTTTTAGCCAAGAGGTCCAAGTTTAGACTTCCGTTAGACATCTATTAAACATAACATAACATTTCTTGTTCATAACTCTCATGCTGTTCCAAATTCACCTTCACCTTATTCATAATAATAAAAACAATAGCACATATTACACAGGCTTCCCCTTTTTTTTAATACACAATGATACAGAGATCATGTACTTTCCCTCTACCGTAACTCTTAAAAATTCCTCCGTCAGACCATACCTGGAAAATCATGCTCAGTCACACAAGAATCCATGCTGTTTGCTGTTACAGATATCCATCTGAAGCGCTGTAGCTGAACGCACATGGACAAGAATGAGATTCGAGAGCTGCAGCAAATGGGAACTTTAACTACTCCACGTCCAGCCTGTATGGCGAGTCTTCAGATGGTGCATGAGTCATATAGACTACTTTTATGGTGCCTTCATTGTACATTTTTTGTCCGTTTTATAGCTTGACAGCTGTTTGGTCATACGCTTCTACTGTACAGTAAAGTGCAGTTCCTTTGTGCTCTGCAAAATGAAGAGAAAGTCACAGGATTTAAAATGGCAAGAGGGTGTAAATATAGAGTTTCCATTTTGGGGGTGAACTAACTCTTAAAGGCTGATGGAAAACGTACAGAAAGTAATATAACGCGGAGTAAAGATCTTTTATGTGACATTATAATCACTATTGGAACAAATCCAGGTAAAGCTTATTAAAGCAGGGTTTTATTATTTGGACGGCACTGTTTCATGTTGCCTTTGCGCTCGCTCTCTCATTCATACACACACAAGGGGACCCGGCACTGACTATGGTGATGGATTATCTCTCAAGAACCGGTCCTCCCTCTTTCTCTCGCTCTCATCTCTCCGTGCCACAGTCTGTGACCACAGCGAGAATGTGTGCGTTTCTGACCTCTGAATTCTACATGGACTGGAAGAAACAGGCAGATGGAAAAAGAGACTTAGAATAGAAGGAATGATGTCTGCAAAAGCAAATGACGGATATGAAAGATGAGGCGAGGGCTGGTGGAGAAAAAGTGTCTGACTCTCGTTCATTGATACCAGAATACCTGACCAAAAAGCTCTGCAAGGGTAAAAATGTCAAGGAAATCAAACACTTCTTCTTCCATCTCTCACTGACTTCTTTACACACTCAGAGTTCAGTCTATTCGTAGTTTGACAACTAAAGTCAATGTTATAATTCAAACAAAATCTGAAACATAACTGAAATGGCCAAACATTTGACATAAATGTCAAAATCCAGCTGAATCAAAGCTCTTTTTAATATTAATAATAATAACAATAATAATAATAATAATAATACCTTTTTTATAGGCGCCTTTCAAGACACTCAAGCACACCATACCGCAGATCACAAGCACATCATAAAAATACAAGCAGTAAAAATAACAATCAACATAATATTAAACCAGCAAATCATTAAAAGCTTTCCTAAACATTTTTATCTGAGATTTAAAATTGGAAATAGAGTCCACCTGGCGATTGGGCAAAGGTAGAGAGTTCCATAACTTTGGTGCTGTGCCCTGCCACCAACTGAATTCAACAGATAGCAGTTCAGCAGAAGATGATCTCAGTGAGCGCGAAGGAGTGTACAAATAAAGAAGATCAGAAAGATAGTTTGGGGCAAAGTTATGAAGAGCTTTGTATGTTAAGCGGAGGATTTCGTATTGTATACGATAGTGAACAGGGAGCCAGTGCGGGTGAAAGAGAATTGGAGTTATATGATCAGAAGTGCGCGAGCAGGTAACTATCCTAGCCGCTGAATTCTGAATTAACTGTAGTCTGTGAAGTTGCTTATCAGGGATGCCAGATACTGTAGGAGAGAGTTACAGTAATCAATCTGTGATGTAGCCAAAGCATGAACAAGAACTTCAGTACTTTGTTGAGATTGTGAAGAGCAAAGTCTTGCAATGTTACGCAGATGAAAAAAAGGCAGAATGTGAGATATTACTAACATGAGAACCAAACGAGAGCATGCCATGTAGTATAACCCCAAGACTTTTAACATGAGTTGAGAAATTGACAAGGGAGTTATCAATAAACAGGGTAAATGATTGAGCTTTGGATAAAATAGGCTTAGAGCCAACCAGAAGGGCTTCACTTTTACTGGCAAGTAAAAAAGTAAGTTTTTTGACTTTGAAGATTACCAAAACAAACTTTTTTTCAGTGAATTAACTTGCATGGATTAATCGTTGCCTAAAAAAATAACAACCCAGCAGGCACAGGACGTAAACATGACGTCAGATTGACGTTGTACCCCAACATCATTGGCACGTTGTATTTTGTTTGGAAATTAAAATCAGAAACCAACGTCATGCTGACGCCAATGTCCAAAGCCCAACCTAAAATCAACCAAATATCAACTTCTAATGATGTTACAGCTTGACATTGTGTGGACGTTACCACTATGATGTCTATTAGACGTTGGATTTTGGTTGCCATACCTGACGGATAAATGCAAGTATTTGATATCAACATAACATTGGTTTAAGATGTTGGCTTGACATTGGATTTTTGTCAGTTTCCAACACAAACTATATCAACCAAAATATCAACGTCTATTGATGAGACAGCTTGATGTTACTACTATGACATTTATCAAACTTTGGATTTTGGTTGCCATACCTGACACTAATTGTCAGTATTTGATGTCAATATGAGGTTGGTTTAAGGTGTTGCTTGAGGTTGGATTTTGGTCACTTTCCAACACAACCTAAAATCAACCAAATATTAACATCGAATGAGTTTACAGATATACAATACATGGACGATACCACTATGATGGACAATACCACTATGATGTTGGATTTTGGTTGCCTCACCTGACGAATAAATGTCAGTATTTGATGTCAACATAACGTTGATTTAAGATGTTGGCTCGACGTTGGATTTTTGGTTGATTTTAGGTTGTGATGTTTCCAACACAACCTAAAATCAACCAAATATCAATGTCTAATAATGTTACAGCTTGACGTTGTGTGGACGTTACCGATATGACGTCTATCAGACGTTGGATTTTGGTTGCCATACCTGACAAATAAATATCAGTATTTGATGTTAATATGACGTTGGTTTAAGATGTTGGCTGTACGTTGGATTTTGGTCTGTTTCCAACACTACCTAAAATCAACCAAATATTAACATCTAATGATGTTATAGCTTGACATTACCACTATGACGTCTATCAAACATTGGATTTTGGTTGCTATACCTGATAAAAATTGTCAGTATTTGAAGTCATCATGACGTTGGTTTAAGATGTTGGCTCGACGTTGGATTTTGGTCACTTTCCAACAAAACCTAAAATCAACCAAATATCAACATCTAATAATGTTACACCTTGACAATATGTGGATAATACAACTATGATGTTGGATTTTGGTTGCCATACCTGATGAATAAATTCAGTAATTGACGTCAACATGACCTTGGTTTAAAATGTTGGCTCGACATTGGATTTTGGTCACTTTCCAACACAACGTAACCAACCAATTATCAACGTCATTTGACGTCTTTATTGGACGTCATAACTTAAATCTAACCTAATATTAACATCTTATGACATTGTGTACCTGCTGGGAATTAACTAAATATCAACCTAAATATCAAAAATTTTGTAATTAACACAGACTTTAAACATCAAAAGAGATCTTTATTGAATCGATTGTCCAATTCTACATGAATGGAAGAAACAGGCAAGTTTAAGGTTGGTTTAAGATGTTGGCTTGACGTTGGATTTTGGTTACTTTTCAACACAACCGAAAAACAAATCTTATTTGATGTCATTAATGGACATCAAAATAACTTTGTCTTTAGATACTGGCTAGACACTGAATTTTGGTCACCTGACGTCTCAACTTAAATCTAAGCTTACATTAACGTCTTATGATGTTGTGTGCCTGCTGGGGATGTACACTAACAAACTAAATATCCAAAACTTTGCAATTCACACAGACTTTAAACATCAAGAGAGATACTTAAGCCATCCCAGTTGCAATGTTGAATCGATCGTCCATTGGGACATTCCACGTTATCATGCATTTGTCTTTCGTGGATGATCATGCAGACTTGAATGTGTTTGTGACATTGTAATGATGCAACATTCTAGAAATCACAGCTTTAGAACTACCAACTTCTTGACACAATGTTTCAGTCACTTGAGAACGGCTCACCATCTTGCAAAATCTGTGAAAACTGGAAAGTTACGCTGGGGTTTATCAAATAATTAAGGGAACTACCATCCGCTGCCAGATTTACACCAATATCTGAGAGCATCTGAATGTGTTCTCTAATTTTGATCAGTGTTTCTTTTTCAACATTATCTCTTAAGTTTTTTTAAGCTGTGCTTCAGAATATAAGAACACATGCTAAAACCTGCTCTTATAGGTTGTTCTCTAAATTTTAACTCCACAATAGTATGATATATATAAAGACTAAAAATGCATGTATGCCATTAGAACACTAAAGTTAATGGAGCATAGATAATAAGAGAATAACAAAACACTCAACTCCTGTTAAATTCATGCCAATGTTTATGCAAACGTCTCCAGAATACAAATATTTATTATTTTGATGCTGAAAAATAACATAATTGAATCAGACACATGTGCTTGCACTCTGATTGCATGTAAATAAGCTTTTTTAATTGATAAAATCGGACATTTGGCATTATCATATTCGTCTTTGAATTATTAAAATGTATGTTGGATGTTATATACATAATAAATTCACTACTGTCGAACTCAGAACATTTTTTTGTTTGAATTTACAAACACAGCCTACTCATTATATGAATTCAGGCATTTGCTGGATCTCTCACAGACAAGCCGTGTGCACACAGACTCTCTCAATGCTCACTATGTCCTGCCTCTTTAAATTCAGTCTCCATTCACTCGTTCATGTTGTGCTAGTGCGTCACAGATGTCTTCAGACTTCCATGTTTTAGACAGTTTAAGTGGTGTAAAAATATAAAGTCATTGTGTCTTGCCAGGGGTGGATTTGATTGCTTGATTGATCTTTTTTTACAATGCTTTTATGCCCTTTTTAAATTATATTAAGCTCAGGGTTCACAATTTAAGCCAAATATCGAATACCCTGTCTTACACTGAGTAAAAATCTGAATTTTGATGACATCTAATGAATGGAAAACAGCTGCTCTTTGCTGCTTGTTCAAAATAATAATTTAAAATGAGCTGAATCAACACAATTCTCGAGATTTTTTGGGGACAAATGTAATTGTTTTATGTTCAATTTACTTCAATTTGTAAAAAAAAAAGTAAACATTTAAGTTATTAACTTAATTATTTTTTGTTGGGAAAACATAAAGAAATTGTGGAATCTAGCATTTTTATATTGTATATATTAATAATAAAATATTTAAATAATGTGTTAAAATAATAACAACATAACATTAAAATTCATTCATTCATTTTCTTTTCGGCTTAGTCCCTTTATTAATCTGGGGTCGCCACAGCGGAATGAACCGCCAACTTATCCGGCATTTGTTTTACGCAGCGGATGCCCTTCCAGCTGCAACCCATCTCTGGGAAACATCCATACACACTCATTCACACTCATACACTAAGGACAATTTAGCCTACCCAATTCACCTACACCATGTCTTTGGACTTGTGGGGGAAACCGGAGCACCCGGAGGAAACCCACGCAAACACGGGGAGAACATGCAAACTCCACACAGAAATGCCAACTGGCCCAGCCGAGGCTCCAACCAGTGACCTTCTTGCTGTGAGGCGAACGTGCTACTCACTACGCCACCGTGGTACCAAAATTAAAATTGTTTTAGCTTAAATATTATTTTACATTGCTTTAATAGCTACTATGAGAACACTGTAAATTGTAATTGTGGTTCCACACAATTCATTCATGTTGTCCCAACACAAATTGATTGTTAACTTAATTGTTTTTTTAAATTTAGGTGGTTTGAACATAAAACAATTAAGTTGCCCCCAAAATAGAAAAACTCAAGAACTGTGTTGATTCAGCTTATTTTAAATAAGTAGTTTAAACAAGCAGCAAAAATAATTTTGAGTAAACAACAACGGATAATATACCACAAATTTAATATAGATATATATAAATATATATATAGGTCCTGATTCCTTACTGTTTGTGTGACTTCGAAATACTCCCTCTCCCATATTTGACAGCTCGATATCAGTTTTAAAAACTTTTTATATATAGTTTTTTAAAACCTGCACTGCATAAAATTCTTGCTGTCTTACATTATTTTAGCTGAATCAATTTAAGTTTTTAAATCATCTCAACTTACATCAATAAAACTGACTAAAAATATTAAGTTAAACTTTGTATAACTTAAAAAATATATAGTTAAAACATCATTAACTCATTAAGATACATTAAAAATATATAAAACTATTAGTAGTCTTGACTTTTTGTTTTTTTACAGTGCCTTTCTTTCTAAAACTGATATTATCCTGGCATGCTAGCCTAAAATTACAAGTACAGTCTGGTTAATGCATTTAACTGCCATTTGATAAGCATGAAAGGAATAAAATGGAGCTTAAAACCATAACAATAAACAGTGTATTGTCCTGTCAACTTTTGTACACTAATGCTAGTCATGATTTTAACACTAGACATGCATCAAAAGGAAATTTGTTGCATCATGTTTCAAAAACTAATGCAAAGCAAAGGACTGTAATGTATAGCGGAATGAAAACATGGAATGAAATGGGGGTACGTAACCAGAATGAGCCTTGGTTGGTTTTTCCTACAATGAAAGTATTCAGCTTTCTTCAAAATATCTTCTATTGTGTTCAACAGAAACAAAACACACTCAAAGTTTGGAACTGCTTGAGGGTCAGTAAATTTTCCTTTTTGGGTGAGCTACTGTAATCCTTATACCTTTTTTGTACCAAATTGCATTATATCAAATGTCATGAAAGCAAGTTACTGTAGGCAGAACAACATAGACTACTCCAGTATATCCCAATCTGAAAGCACTCTAGCAAAATATGAACATGCAATTTGCAAGCAATATAACCTGGACCTGCCTTCATTAAGAGCATAACAGATGTTGACCGGTAAGCCAGCAGCTGAACTGCCCAGCGCCAGAACTACAGACGGGAACACATGGAATTTTGGGAAAGAGCCCAATCTGACTGCGAAACTAGCAATACCTTTAACAACCCAAACACTTTCAACAGGAGGTCGACAACAGGTGCCATTCCACAGTCTGGACATGAGAATCAAGACATTTACAAAGCTCATCCGTCACTGAAATACTAAACCGGAGGCTTTATAAAATGATAAGAACAATGTAGGTGGTAAATGAATCACATGTCAAGCTCTATTTCTCGAACGAAACACCTCCACATGATTATTATCGTTCTTTCTCAACATATCATTTGTCATTCGAGATGTACATCCTCCTCAAACCGCAGCCCACCACAAAAAAACCCCAGCTTTTTGGGTTTTGCTTGTCGTATTGGTGGTCTCCTGCATGCCAGGATCATTTTTCATCTCCCGAAAGCTTATTACCAAGCAGGCAACCACAAAAAAAAAAAAAAAAAAAAAACTTCCAGTCATCCTCAAGCTTAAACAATTAACCAAAAAGGATGCTTAAAGCTAATGTGTTTCACACTCCATTCGATTAACTGTAAATAAAAGTGTATTATCGCCCCTCTGTATTTTCCCCGTGCAGAATATCAATATAGATTTTCAATCATTGGCCAGCCAGAAGTGAGGTCTAGACACTGATTGAGCAAGTGATGGGAAAAAAAGGCAGAGACAGAGACCACAGCTGTTCAATCTGGGGGGCAAAGCAGAGAAAAAAAACAACACACAATCATTTCTCGCGCGCATTGTCAGTCACATTCATTATGAATAGCTCTCATAATGCAGCTCATGAACCTCTCCCTGCGAGAAAACTTTGAAGACGCATACATTAGCGTGACTTTTGACTACTTTATTAAAGAAGCCCAGCATAAAATGATGTTTATCTCCAATTGAACGCATCCAGATCCATTCATTAGCCCCCCGGAAACTAATCCTGCTCTGATAGCACATCCGAATGTGACACATGCTACGCGAACGGCTCTACAAACACACTGTGTCTGCAGCAGAACATATATTTGTGTATTACGGAAAACACTCTTTGCATGAGTAGCCCGGCGCCGAAGCCTCTGCCATTAACCTTGACTCGTTTCTACGTTCAGCATAGCGTACGCATCCAAGTTAAACACCCACCCGGCCGTACGCACATAAACAGACGATAGATAAGCACAGTTACACAGGGAATTGAACAACATATGGAGCCAAAGTCAAACACACATGACTGCACACACTCAACACACAGACGGAGAGAGAGAGGGAGCTACTCACAGAATGAAGCAGACGACACCGGGAGCTAATATCAAAGGATTGGCACGGATACAAGCTGGCTGCGTCCCGTCGGGAATGCTGACAAATTCCAGGGAAGAAGAAAAAAAATAAAATATCCGAGGACACCTCTGAAACTGGATGAGGGGGGGAAAGGGGGGGTTGCCGGAGAAGGAAGGGCGAATCTCACGTTTTCTTAAGATCGGAGGTTTGGCTTTAGAAGATTTCCATCTCTTGTTCTCGTTGCCTGGCTCTCCGTTTGCCGAACGCTATCAGGTTCCTGATTTTGACTGGAGATACAACTGCATTTTGTCTGGGGGTGAGCAGGAGTACAGAAGAAGAATCAGTCGGGAGGGCGAATCAAAAAAAAAATCCAGCGGAGATGAAATAACTCAATTCCCTCCTTTGCTCTCCCAGAGGCATGGAGAGGGGGATAAAAACGGAGATGGAGTGACAAGATAAATACCTAAAACTGCAAAACTGAGAAGGCAACAGAACATTCTGTTTCGGCTAAGGGGGATGAAAAGATTCTCCCTTCTTTCCCTCCACCCTTTTTCAGTCACTGCAATCTCCCCCTTACAGTCTTAAGGGTCATCCGAAAGAAGAAAAAGAACAAAAAATCTCATTTTCAAGATGAAAAGGAGATGAAAATGGAAAAAGAAGCTTAGCTTATCAAAAGGTTGAAGTTAATGATGATCTGTGGCATCTGCCCCCTCCCTCCCCTTCCTCGCTTTCTTTGGTCTTGTTCTCCTTCTGTCGTTCAATTCACCGGAATCTGAACGGTAAATTTTCTTTGTTAGCCCCTTGTCAATCCAAGGCTCGCAATTTTATCCATTTCTCTCTCTCTTTCTGCACTGCAAAACTGTTGAACGTCAGTGTAATAGCTGAGATGTAACTGAGATCTGACACAAAACAATCCCAAAAGCTGTTTTTCCCTTCTGGACAAATGCTATCAGAAAATTCTGACCAGACTCCACAGATTGGTAGAAGGTCAGAACCCGTCTGCAATCTGATCCTGAGTGGTGGGGTGCTTGAAAGGATCCCCCTGAAAAAAACCCCACTTGAACCTCTAGTTCTCCATTTTCAGCTGCCTGCCAGGCAGGAAGTTCAATTATCTCCTGTTGAATGCTATCGCTTAGGATCTTCTCCGTGCAATATGAAATCAAAGGATCTTCGTGTGATTGGATGACACTTATTCCTTTGGCCCCTCAGGTTCCGTTCCAACTTGAAGCACTTGACGCTTTCAGAGTAGTAAACGTCAAGTGATTTCAATATATATAACAGAAAATCCTAATCAAGGATTTGTTCTTTCTTCTCGGTCCTACTTCCTCAGCCGACTTTTTAACGGCGGATATCCTCAAATCTCTGTGCTCCTGTCACCGTGCTTTTGTTGGCAGGAAAGTAGGTGCATTCAGAGCGTGTCTGGGGATGTATGGAAGAAGAACTTGCTGACAGCAGGCAGGAGTGGTAAGGCGCCTCAAGGGTGGAGAAATGGGCCTTTACGGAGCCCAAAACAGCCTGGAGCTGGAGGAACAGACAATTAGGAACGTATAATTAAAGCAGCAAAAGACATAATGATGTAATACGGTGGTGTAGACTGCTCTTTTTGTATTACGTGTTCATTTTAATCACATCATCTGACTCTATGGTGTGCTTGTGTTGTCATTCTACCTCCCTACTGTGGGGGAAATAAGTATTGATAAGTCCATGTCATGTTTTTTCCTAGGAATAAGTAATAATACTTAATAATAATAACAATAAGAACAAAACAACACAAAAAAGGCTGAAAAATGAGTTCTGTGTAATGACAATGTAATGACACAAGGAGGAAGTACTGAACTACTGAAATGGATTTAATATTCATTCATTCATTTTCTTTTCGGCTTAGTTCCCCCATTAATCCGGGGTCGCCACAGCGGAATGAACCGCCAACTTATCCAGCATTTGTTTTACGCAGCGGATGCCCTTCCAGCCACAACCCATCTCTGGGAAACACATCCATACATTCTCATTCACACACATACACTACGGACAATTTAGCCTACCCAATTCACCTGTACCGCATGTCTTTGGACTGTGGGGGAAACCGGAGCACCCGGAGGAAACCCACGCAACCACGGGGAGAACATGCAAACTCCACACAGAAATGCCAACTGGCCCAGCCGGGGATCGAACCAGCGACCTTCTTGCTGTGAGGCGAACGTGCTACCCACTAGGCCACCGTGGCGCCCGGATTTAATATCATATAATATAATTTAATAATATTATATAATTTTATATTATATAAAATGCTTTTTGGTGATAGCAGCTTAAAGACGCCTCTCATGAAGTCACATACACTACCCAGCTGTGAGGTTTTTCCACAGACTTTAACAGAATGCAAAAAATTTGATGGTTCTGAGAACTACTGAGAGATTTCAGCTGCTGTCTGGGCTTTCCATGCCAATCTACACTTTCCTTTCTTCATGTGTTCAATACTTTTTCCTTGTGTCATTTCATTTTATTATTGATTAGTTTTGTTGTTTTCTTTGCTTATATGGATTTATGTTGTTATCAACATCCGTCAACAGCATAAAAATAATGGTTACATGTTCAATACTTATTTCCCCGACTGTATACCTTTCGCAAGTCCCCTCCCTGCAGCAGTCATACTTTAACTAATATTTCAGCACAATCTTTCCTCTTATGCGACTCAAGCGCAATTTCCATTATAAATGATTCTAAAAAGTAATTACAGGCAATTGTCCTTTAGATGAAGTGAGAAGCCAATGCAAATGCTTTGAGCAGGGAACAATCACTGTGATTATATTTTCACCGAGTGAAGTGGTGTTACAAGCGACCGTATGTAAAATGCTCTATGGTAGATATTAGCGAAACACTGGCTGCTTCTATGCTCGACGGTTACATAAGCCTGTTAGCAGTAGCTGGAATAAAAGAGAGAGGGGAAGCCGGTCAAGTGGCTGCCATGTGTCTAAATCTGTCAATCTACCAATCAGCCGTGCTTTTTGAACATCGCAAGCTGATGCTTTTTTACATCATGGCATTAAAGTAGAGCGCTTCACACTGTAAACACATTAAGCCATTTAAACGCATTACGCTTTGGCTCTCAGGTCAAATTTGATTTGTTTTGGCTCGTGGAAACTAATATGATTTGTGTTGGACATGTACAGGGCGTGATTTCTGGTATGTTATGCTAATATAAAAGCATTACTTTTGACGATAGTGTATTTTTAATCTTCATTTTGTATTGTGTCATATTGGCATTTTAGTAAAGGAAACCATTTAAGGTCTGCATGAACTGTAAATTGCTGAGCCATTTCATTCACTCATTCAATCATTCATTCATTTTCCTTTGGCTTAGTCCCTTATTTATCAGGGGATGCAACAGCGGAATGAGCCGCCAACTATTCCAGCATATACTTTATGTATCGGATGTCATTCCAGCCTCAACCGAGTAATAGGAAATGCTGAGGTGTGATTTATTTCCACAGACTTTAACAAAGTGTAAAAATCTTGATGGTTCTGAGAACTACTGAGAGATTTCAGCTGCTGTCTGGGCGTTCCATGCCTTTCTACACCTTCCTTTCTTCATGTGTTCAATACTTTTTCCTTGTGTCGGTTCATTTCATTATTGATTAGTTTTGTTTTCTTTGCTTATATGGATTTCTGTTGTTACCAACATCCTACAAATTTTTTTTACAGCCTTTTCCTCCAGTACTTTGTTGTACTTCCTATTGAAACTGAATATTGAGTAGAGGTGGGCCTTTCCTTTTGTGCATCATTCACTTGTAGCAAACTAATGGTTAAAGTGGCATGGTTGAGAATATTGTGGCTAAAGCCATCAAAATTACATCATCAGCGAAAGACCAGAGAAGTGTGAAAGCAAATTCTTAGAATTTGATTAAAGATTACTAAGACAAACCTTTTTTCAGTGTATTCATGGATGAAATGTTTACCTAAAAAATAGCAATGTTCGCTAACTCAGTGGTCCCCAACCTTTTTATCACCGCAGACCGATCAACGCTTAATTTTAGCTTAGCCCCGGGGGTGGGGTTTTGGTTCTACGCCGATTGCTAGGCAACCATCAACCGTTTTCACAGAGGACGACAAGCTGATAAAACATTGCTGTAACCAAGGGCATAGATTTGCTCCTGACATTGGTGGGGACATACAGTACATCCCTAGAGCGCATGCATTGAACAGCACGAAATCTGGTTTGTGCTTTTAAAAACATGAATAAAGTACTTAATGATATAAAATAAACACTTAGTAATACAAAAAACCCACGACACAAATAAACCCATCCAAACAATACAAATAAATCACTTCCCGTGCTGCAAAAGTCAATTTACATGATTTTACTGCAGTCAGGCTTTGAGGAGGTATGAATGTTATTGTTTTTCATAATCAAGTAGGCCAAAATCAAAACTGAATTTCGATTAATTGCACAGCCTTGGTTTATAGTATTACCGTGAACTCATAGCGCACTTGATTTGTGCACATGTAGGTTACTAAGGGTTTATGGAGCATTATTTTATTTTGAAGTTGATTAAATTATTGGTAGGGATGTTTCAGTAATTGGTGGATATTGGTGGAGACATGTCCCCTCCATCCTTCCCAATTATACGCCCTTGGTTGTAACTCTGATACAAGTTTTATTTATGGAGAAAATTAAAAAGCAATGCAGAGATGTAGTCGAGAGAATAGTCATTTTTCAAAATAAAAGATTTTTCCGAATAAAAGATCGAAATAAATAAAAAAAAATTTTTTGGGCAGCCTGGTAACAATTGATTTATGAACTGGTACTGATCCGTGAATTTTGATTAATTGCACAGCCTTGGTTTATAGTATTACCGTGAACTCGTAGCGCACTTGACTTTGTGCACATGTAGGTTACTAAGGGTTGATGGAGCATTATTTTATTTTGAAGTTGATTAAATTATTGGTAGGGATGTTTCTGTAATTGGTGGATATTGGTGGGGACATGTTCCCTCCATCCTTCCTAATTCTACGCCCTTGGCTGTAACTCTGATACAAGTTTTATTTATAGAGAAAATTAAAAAGCACTGCAGTGTTTGGGAGCCCTGTGTTTGTCTGAAGTAATTATACCGGTACCGATGTGTATATTCCATACAAAGCATGAAGCTGCTCGGTCAGTTCTTATCACGTGACTCGTGTTTGCTCACGGCATTCTGAAAGATTATTTTAACTAGGAGTGCCTGGAAGGACCGTCGCACCACTTGCACGTCGCTTCCACTCAAAGCCGGTTTAACCAATCAGCATTATGGGCACAGGCGAGGGGGAAAAATGCCAATTTTGGAGTGTTTATTTTGGCTAAGTGCAAATAGCGCACCTCGTTAATTCCCGCCCATCACTGTTTGATTGACAGAGACAACAGCTCATAAAGCGCATGGCAATATGTTTTGACGCGATCGATCATGAACCCGGTTCAAATCCAGCATCTGATGAACACATTCTTCATTTTTCATCACGAGGAAGAAAAGGAATCATTAATAAGTGTGTGCATGGACTGGGGAGGTGTTATATCCAAATCATATGCATTATAAGTTTTTAGAAGTTATACATTAAAAATACCCTTAAATATATATATTTTAGTACTGCTTCAGTGAACTTGAACAAGTATATTAAAGTCCATAAATTTTTACTAGTATTTTTTTCCCTTCAAAGTATGCTTTAAATGCTTTAAAACTAAGTTAAATCTATTTAGACTAGAAAGTATTGCATATCATTTATTTAAAAATGCGGCCAATAATTTTATTTTAAAAATATTATATTAATCTTATTTTTTAATTCAACTATAGGGGTGCGGCCAGGCAGTGGGCCCTACAAGACATTGTGCCCAGGGGCCTCTGAATTCTTAATCCAGGCCTGCTTCCATTACATGCAAGCAGGCCAGACGCCTCCATTGGAAATAACAAACTCGCAAGCAGAAAAGATAGGATATGTGAACGGCCCCTAAAGCTGTTGTGATTTGCGATTTTTGATCTTCTTCTTGCACATACATGCTGGATTCACCTGATTTGTTGACAATCGGGTTGCAGATTCATTGCTAGACAGTTCACTGGGCCGTTCCCCTTTGCTTTTCAAAAGACATCTGTTTTTGTTAGCTTGTGGATTCAGTTTTGGCGCTCAAGTGACTGAGATGTAGTCGAGAGAAAACAGTAATTTTCAAAATGAAAGATTTTTCAGAATAAAAGATCGAAATAAATAATTTGTTTGGGGCGGCCTGGTACCAATTGATCCACAGACTGGTACTGGTTTGCAGCCGAGGGGTTGTGGACCACTGCTCTAGCTAAATAAACACAAAATTTTTATTTGATTTCACACAAACTTTAAATTTAGTTCACGTCTGAGCATTTGTCCTTGAAGCACACATGCCATGTTTCAGATAAAGGTGCTTTTTTTAATATTATCGAATTGTGCATGGAGCCAAACCAATCCTTTTTTTTGCCTACTCGAAGCCTTATTACGCCATTTTCAAAGCTGTCATGGTAAATCAATAGGTCTGAGCCCTTAGCAGACATCAAACTCGGTACCTTCGGAACACATATTAACAAAGACTTCAGCAAAGGGCGCCGAGGATCACATTCTGTACTTTTCTCTGTGTGATCTAATGCTTCCGCGAGCAAGTCAGAGCAACGTGCCAAGAAACCAACCGAAGGTGAGAGGTTGAAAACGAGATTCGTTCTTTTTCCTCTTGCACTTCTTGCGCTTTTTGCACAGCGAAACATAATTCGGGTCTGCTTTGTCATACTCTCTGTCTGAGATAGTGCCACTAAAAAGGATTTACACCTCTGAAGATTTCCCTGATAAATTCAACGCTTTGCATCATCTAAGTTACACAGAGGTAGAGACGGTGTTTCACTCTGATATCACGCAACTCTATTTCACAGCAATTTACAAATCATGTCACGAGGCGGTGAAGCAGCTTCCTTTATATTGCCTTTCTCATCAACGTTTCTTTATATTTTGTTATCTTTTATGGTTGTTTAAGAAAGGTGGAGCTTATATCTGCATTGTCAAGAGATCCCAATATTATTGTAGACCAGGAACTGACATGAAATTGTCTTGTTCTGTAGGTGCTTGTTCACAAGACTTAATGGCAATGTAAAAAATTGGTTAATGCGGAAAGCGTAATTAAAATAACAAGAAAAGATTATACTGAAATGTAAATTATTTTTAGTGAACGAAAACTAAATTTTTTTGTCAAATAAACATTTATAAAATCAATATATGAAACACAAACAGTCAAATAAAAAATATCTGAAATAAAAATAATAAACAAAAATAATATTAGTTTTCAGAATTACTAAGCGCACGTTCAGTGACGGAAAATCAGTGACCTGCAGCTGTTTAGAGAAACACCTGTAGATGGCGATTTACAGACGAACACATTTTCTTTATTTGACAAAAATGTTAACTAGATAAACAATTATTATATGATAATTATATTAGTTTTCATGTAAACTAGATAGAAACGTAGATAAATAATTAACGTTGAGTAATCTGAACTTACATTAATTAAACTGTCAAGTTAAACTTAAACTTAAAAAGTTGATTAACATTTTAAAATAAGCAACATAAAAATATTTGTTGTCGTGACTGTCATAATTCATTTTTAGAAATTATCTTTAAAGAGAAAAAGTCTTAATTTTCATTATTTTTTACTTTTATTTGTTTAAGTTGCATTTGTGTGGTTTTGAGTTCAGAGTCTGTTCAAATTTTTATTTTATTTTCATCACAAAGAGGTTTGCACGAGAGTAAATATAAGCAGTGCAAAAACTTTCCTCTGGGGGACACTGGACATGTTCAGTTCACTAAAACCGTAAGTATACAGTATTTATATGACGAGGGGGCCATGGACAAAAAAAATGTGGGAACAGAGCGAATGATAATGAGCATCACCTGTTCGCACACCAGTCTTTAGTCTCATGGAGGAGCGAAAGCATAAAAAGGTGTAGTGACGACAAAGGATGACGAGAGAGGACCAGGCCTGGACACTATATGTTTTGCTTTCAGTTTGGTGACAGTCTCGGATGGATGGATGGATGGATGGATGGATGGATGGATGGATGGATGGATGGATGGATGGATGGATGGATGGATGGATGGA
>CAIGQQ010006515.1:2459114-2500978 GCA_903798035.1 Danio albolineatus | reverse complement strand
TATATATAGAACACTCACCGGACAATTTATTAGGTACACCTTACCAGTACCGGGTTGGACCCACTTTTGCCTTCAGAAATCCCTTAATCATTTGTTGCATAGATTCAACAAGGTACTGGAAATATTCCTCAGAGACTTTGGTCCATATTGACAGGATAGCAGCACGCAGTTGCTGCAGATTTGTCGGCTGCACATCCTTGATACGAATCTCCCGTTCCACCGCATACCGAAGGTGCTCTATTGAGTTGAGGTCCGGTGACTGTGGAAGCCATTTGAGTACAGTGTCTCTGTACTCAAATGAGAACTCATTGTCATGTTCAAGAAACCAGTCTGAGATGATTCACGCTTGTGACATGGCCGGTGGGCCAACATGGCGTGTTATTCTGCTGGAAGTAGCCATCAGAAGATGGGTACACAGACTGTGGTCATAAAGGGATGGACATGGTCAGCAATAATACCCAGGCAGGTTGTGGCATTGACTTGATGCTCAATTGGTACTAATTGGCCCAAAGTGTGCCAAGAAAATATCCCCCACACAATTTCATCACCACCACCAGCCTGAACCGTTGATACAAGGCAGGATGGAGCCATGCTTTCTTGTTGTTAATGCCAAATTCTGACTCTACCATCCGAATGTCGCAGCAGAAATTAAGACTCATCAGACCAGGCAACGTTTATCCAATCTTCTATTGTCCTATTTTGGTGAGCCTGTGTGAATTGTAGCCTCAGTTTCCTGTTCTAAGCTGACAGGAGTGGCACCCGTTGTGGTCTTCTGCTGCTGTAGCCCATCCGCCTCAAGTTTGGAAAAAATGTGCATTCAGAGATGCTCTTCTGCAGACCTCGGTTGTAACGAGTAGTTATTTGAGTTACTGTTGCCTTTCTATCAGCTCAAACCAGTCTGGCCATTCTCCACTGACCTCTGGCATCAACATGGCATTTGTGCCCACAAAACTGCCGCTCACTGGATATTTTCTCCTGTATGGACCATTCTCTGTAAACCCTAGAGAAGGTTATGTGTGAAAATCCCAGTATATCAGCAGTTTCTGAAATAATCAGAGCAACCCATCTGGCACCAACAACCATGTCATGTTCAAAGTCACTTAAATCACCTTTCTTCCCCATTCTGATGCTCGGATTGAACTGCAGTAGATCGTCTTGACCATGTCTACATGCATTAAGTTGCGGCCATGTGATTCGCTGATTAAAAATTTGCGTTAACGAGCAGTTGGGCAGGTGTACCTAATAAAGTGGCAGGTGAGTGTTTATTTATTTCACAATAAAACTCAAACTTTCAGCCCCAACATTACAGTGCAATGCAACAAATACTGCAAAGAACAAACAAAACAGACATTAACATTTTTTTTGTTTGTTTTTTTGAAAAGACAGCCCAAGAGAGATGAAGGGAGAGAAAGACATAGACGGAAAAGAAACAGAAGTGGTACAGTATTTACATCTTACACAGGGCTTAAAAGCCAAACTATATTTACATACAGGCGGGTGTTTGAACGTACACCCACTGAATAACACAAACAGAAGAACAGCAGAATAGCAGGAACAAGAAAAGATGGAAGGAGGGCTCTTGAGGGCCTCAGAATAGAGTTTATTACTAACAGACATCTTCTCAAGTAAAGAAATCGATATGATTGACCATCTGACGTCAAGAACTCGTGTGCAGATTCACAAACTAGTATTGTTCTACCACAAAGGCCTTCAAATGGTAGGAATAGCTTAATGTACTATAAAAACGACTGCTAAAACGGAAAAGAACACTGAATTGTGATGCGTGGTTGAGTCTTCAGACCGTCGTCTGAGAATGACTTTGTAATCTCACAAGCATAAATTAAGCCTAGACCTGGAGCATCATTAAGAGCTAATGATAATTAAATGCCCAGGAATATAAAGTCACTTCAGTTCGGTACAATAAAACGAATATGCTATTGGCTTGCATACATCATTCCATCCGTTCCTTGTGGTCAACGATAATGTCGAACATTTTCCCAGAACTGCTCTGTGGAATTTACACTTATGCTTTCTCAGAAGTCCGTCCCAATGACCGGTCGAATTAAAATAATAAATACATTTACCAGAAGGTAAAAGAAAGATGTTATTCTCGTGTTTTTAAAAAATACGATAAAATAACTGTATAAAACCAGCACATTTAAGTCTCGCCTCTTTGACACTTACAACAAGATGCATCATCTACAATGACTGCTTGTTCCCCGCAAAACATATTTGACCTCGCATAAGAAGAACAGAAAGGACGAGCGCGTTCAAGGGGAAACATCCACCGTAAATGACCATTTCAATAAATTAAGATTTTAAAACGATAATAAAATTAGAGGACCCGCCCCTAGCCACTGATAACCAATCATATCTGAGCGCCAAAACACACGTTATGGATGCGCGCGAGCTTTTCTACGACGCCGCTTGGAGCTCTCTCCAGACTGACTACCTCTATTATCTGAAGCACATATTAGCGGTATAACTCTGTTTGCTGTTGCGTGTGCATGGCAGTGTGTGTGTGTGTGTGTGTACAGTATGTTTGACCAACAGTCAGCAAACACTGTGACTCCTGAATCGGTCTTGTAAATGTGTGGAGCAAGAAGCCGTGGATGAGGTATTGAGAGTGTAAGACTGTGAGTGTGTTTGTGTGTGTTGTGGTGGCTCAGATGCTGTGGTGTGTTTTGTGGGGTTTTTTTTTTTTTGAGTCTCGGTCTCAGGTGCTGTTGGTCAGGGTAGATCCAGGCTGTACAGAGCCGTCAGAGCCATCTGGGTGAGAAAAGAGAGAGGACAAAACACACAGAGAAGCGTTAAATATGGCATTTGTCAGTGTGATTGGCAAAACAGAAAGCTGCAGTCTTGCATGTATTAATTATGTAGAATGTCAAATACACCATCATTCAACAGGAAACAAATGCTTGTACTGAACTTTTTGAACTGATCAAACGTGTAAGTAATGACATTAGCTATGTTTCCATCCAAAACTGCTAAATAAACAGGGCTCAAATTGAACCTGAACTTTAGGGGTGTCAAAATTAATTGTTTCTTCTGTGCACCGCGATGCAGATGCAGACAAATCGGTATCGGTTCAGTAATAGATCATAACCGGTTATTATGTACTGACATCATTTATCTCATTTGCGCTATGTCTCCGTAAAATTGTGTTACAAATAGTATATAATTATATTTATACATTTTAATACAAGAATTATTGTGACGTGAAGAAAATCTAAAACTGTGTATGGAAAGCATCGTCAATGCACCGTGATGGACCAAGATATCGAGTTGAACTGAATCGATGACTACAAAATGTAGTCGCACCCACTAAAATTATGAACACCGTTACTACAAGTTTTATATGAACAGATCTATTGCATTTGAAATCAACACTAATCAAAACTAAACAAACAAAACAAACTCTTGATGCATTCACCGGCACTGCACGCACTGCTTAACATGAATGAGCTGAACTCTCACGGGTGGTGTCTGACTGCATAGATGATGTTGATGTATAAGTTATGTGAAGAAATTCTAGCCCCAAACACCCCTCTTTGATTTGTATTTATTTTATTCTAATTTTTTGGGGCCCATTCCAGTCTATTGACTGTTGTCAATGATTTTTGTTGTTGTTAGGCAACTTTTTGTTTTATTATATTTTACAATATTTTATATTTCAAAAACTAAAGATTTTGATCAGTAAAAGAAAAACAGGTTCAAAAGGAGAGTGTCAAAAATCATTTGTTTTATTAAGTAAAACATTAAAGGGAAGAATTTTTTTAAATTAAACAAGTTTAATTTAAGCTGTGTATTATTTTTGAGGTTTGAGCTGTGTATTGTTTTTCGTTATATATGGTGCTATTTAGCCAATTCTAGTTATTTAAATGTAATTTTAATAAATGTAAAAAGGAATCATGTGTCTTGGGTTTTATTTAACCTCCTAGGGCTTAGTGGCCACATATGTGGACAGCACATTTTCGCTCTTATGTCCACAATTGTATACTTTGAATGTTTTATATTTTAACTGTTTTGTAGCACATGAAATGTCCCAAACACTATTTTTATCTGTCCAAAAGGGGCAAAAAAAATTTGGTTTTATGCTCTGATAGTCAAAACATGTTCAAAAAAAATGTGTGTATGTATTATTAACCAGGAGTCCACATATATGGACATAATTTTTATCTAAAAGTACATTATATCAAAAGATTATTTTATTCTAATTAGGTTCCAATAAGCCCAAATAGCAAAGAGAAATAAAAAATGCATGCAAAAAAACAGCTTGAATGTCTCTTAAATCTGCGCATGTTGTGAACATTTTGCAGTGAAAACCGGTCATGCGGCAACAATTTTATGCACATGCTTCCATATATATCTTGAGGTCGCATAGATAAAATTTCAAAACGGTCACAATTTCAAGCCCTGTCAAATTTATGCGCAAAACTGTAATATCGCATAAAAGACGTGACTAATGCAGTGTTTCCATCCAACGAGCCAAAGAGAACAAAATATCAATAGTAAAGACGAAATTTGCAGCGGTAGGAGAAGCTGCATGAATCTTTTCTTTATTCAAAAATTTGTTTGCGACTCAGAAGACAATGCGGATACGCAATGAACATGTGGTGGCATTTGAAGACGTGAGACGCAAAGCACATATGCACTAGACCAGGGGTCTCAAACTCAATTTATCTGGGGGCTGCTCGAGGCAGAGTCTGGGTGAGGCTGGGCCGCATCAGGTTTTCCACAATAAATTAATTATATTAATTATTATTCATTTCTAATTTGTTTATTTTTTGTGTGTTATTTTAGTGATTTGTGAATTTTAACACAAGATGGAAAAAAAAATCAAGTTAATGCTGAATCAATTAAAATAAATACCGAAAAGCAAAACACAAATATTTCCTGAAACAGGATCCAGCTCAATTTAAGCACTGATTTATATACATTTATCTGCGTATAATGTCCCACTGCGCAGCAACTTTAAAAAACTGTCTAAATGAAGTGTTGTGAATTAAGCTTGCTGTGACGAATGTCTGCGTGCGGCCAATAGAAACGAGGCATGGAAGAAAACACTCGCTGCTGTAACTTTCACTCATTGAGAAATGTTTCTCTGCCTGCGTCAAGCCAATGTCCCGCCTCCAAGAGCCATATACCCCACCGTGATTGGTAGGTTCATTCAGCTTCGCACATAACACTGTAAAGTGCCATACATATCAAACTCGCAGGCGCACTGACATTAAACATTCAAATTGAGGCATGGGCCACAAACTGTCGTCCCGCGGACCGCATTTGGCCACCGGGCCGCGAGTTTGAGACCCCTGCTCTAGACCAATGGTCTCAAACTCAATTCCTAGAGGGCCACAGCTTTGCATAGTTTAGCTAAAACCAGCTCTAACTCACACCTGCTTAATAGTCTATAGTAGTCTTGAACACCTTGATTAGTTGGATCAGCTTTGTTTGATTAGGGATAGAGCAAAACTGTGCGGAACTGCGGCCCTCCAGGAATCGAGTTTGAGACCATTCTGGAGGTAATTAATAATATAATAACACTAATACCGAAACAGTTAAGGGATTTTAGAAAGACCAAAACAACATTTCAGATGTTTTACAATGTGGTCAACCTGCTGGTTTGTCCATTCACACACATTTTTATGATCACATTAACTCTTATAACATGACTTTTTTATTGTGCATATTGTAAATTGTTCTGTAAAAGTGTTTCCATCTTAGTTTATGCACATTTTTTTATTAAATAAAAAGTTTATCATACTTAATTATGCGTATATGTTTTTTTTATGCACATTTTAAAAATGTATGCACATCTTGGCGTTTCCATCAACCATTTTTATGCGCATATCTAAAATCTGCATAAAAATAGGTGTATGGAAACATAGCTAGTGATAATGTTACAAAACATTGTTTTAAATAAACGATGTTCTGTTTGTTGAAATTAAGCAGCACAACTGTTTTCAACATTAATGACAAAAGTAGAAGGACATCAAATCAATAACTTAAATAGTCAAGTAGTGCATTGATTAAAAAAAATTAGTATCCACATAGTAGGTTTGTGGGTTAGGCAAGTTAAAAAAATTCAGCAGAAATGTTTTTATATGCTTATTTATAACCTCAAAAATTACCCTTAGAATCAGAAGCTCGGCTCTGACCATATTTGGAATGGCAAATTTCACAATATACATGTTAAACTAACAAAAGATGCATTTAAACAGACCTTCCACCTCTTCGGAGTGGTGCTGAATAAATGTTTAATCTGTATATCCAGCATTTTGCATACTGACGTGCATGTAAACAGATGGCTAGCAGAGAAGTACAAACTGGATTGTCCGTGTTGCTTAGAAATGAATAGAAAATAATACAAAAACTTCCCTCTTCCTCTACCGTTTTCAAAATAAGTGTCTCACAATCATAGCAAGTATAATACAAGCTTAGATAAAAATACAAATATGGAGAAAAAGGTGATAGTTGCTGTAATCTTAGTAGAAAACGTTATGGCCAATCAAACTCAATCTAGATTGTGTATATTAATGATACAAAGCTTGTGTTTTTTCCCCTTCCGATAAACTTCCGGTAACAGTTAACGTGACTTTATTAAATTTTATACAGTTTCTTTTACAGCATCAATGTTGTAATGTAATTAAAATATAACCAGTTAAATAGATATAAGCATTCATTTAGTTGTACAAATGGAAAATGGGATGAAAAGTCCTTTCTACGCACACGCCATCAGGATCAGCAGCCGAGCGCAGAAACTTCATAGAAGATACTGGAGTCAAATTAATTTTCAGAATTTGAACACATGGCGTGGAAAAATGTAATTTAGCACAGTACTTCTTGCACATTGTGAGTAGGGATGTCAAAATTAATTGTTTCTTCGATGCACCGCGATGCAGATGCAGACAATTCAGTATCAGTTCAGTAATAGATCCTAACTGGTGGTTACGTACTGACGTCATTTAGCTCATATGCACTTTGTTGTGGTAAAATATGGCGAAGGAGGTGAGCGTACACGTTTCACTGACACTGAAGTAACAGCAGAAGCCCCTATTTCTCTCTCTCTCTCACTGTGGCCCCTTTGACCTGCTGGCGTGACGTTTCTTCTCCTCTCTGCAGTTACAGCGATACTTGTAAATCCTGACAAGCGTGTCTGCAGAGCGAGTTTTCTCCTCCGCGTCTATTGATCAGCTGATCGCAGTGTCTGTTTATCAGCGTCAGTCATTAGTGAACAGCACCAGAACGTTAGAGCCAATTGCAGCCCTTTCTGTTCACAGGTGTTTAACACAACTCTCAAAAAGCAATCGGATAATATTTACATTTTTTTATTTGCTATAAATGCTCATGTTGTTTTGTGCATGTACTTTTTTTTAGTACATGCACTGTAGTTTTGATGATGCAGAGTGTTTCCTTTGAGCAGGTAAAATTAAAGCTACAGTTCATACATCTGACTGCTTGTATTAAAGGACAAAATTGTATTACAAAGACATATAAAATGTATTTAAAAATCAAACATTTTAATAGAAGGATTCTTGTGCTGTGAAGTAAAATATAAAATAGTGTATGGAAAGCATCGTCAAGGCACCATGATATTGAATTGAACTGAATCTATGGCATGGTAACCCCAACCGAACCAAAAAGTGAGACCAGTGTAGGTTCACACCTCTAATTGGGAGACCCTCTTCATATCGTATATCAATCAGGCAGTGAAGACTATTGATTCTTAAAGAAAACAAAGATTAAAAGTGTGATTTTGTAATGACATACAGTTCATCGGAAGCGATTTACCTGGGTTACAAATAATTAAAAGTCCTTCTGCATATACCCTATTGTGCTTTTTTCTACCAGGACTTTAAACTCACAGGATTTATATGGGAATCAGAAAACAATGATGTTTGAAGCTCCATGTGCTAAAGTTATTATTCAGCCATGCTTAGATCTTCATTATGGGCACTCTTAAAGTAAAAAGTTGAACTGCAGATATCCTAAAAAACATTATTCTAGTAAATTAAGTGGTGTTAAGGCCCAATACCAATTCTATTTTTGTACCTCTACCCCTTCCCCTTATCCCTTAAAACTGTGTGTGAAGGGGAAAATTTACTCCTAAGAAATTGGACAGCATTACAGCACCTGCACACGTCATCATGTCATCGTGATCTCTTGCTTCATAAGAGATCAGACGATCGCGACTGCTGGGGTTATTCCAGTTGTGTTATTTTTTGTTATTTATCTTCAGGAAATCACTGAAGGCGTATATCATGTTATCATAAGGATATAATATGACAATATTCTCGTAACTGTACTGTGCATTTACACAGTGGCCATATTCATCAATGTAAACACACAAAAACTACATTAAAATTATAGACCATTTCGAGGGATGTAAACAAAAACTGTTCCCAACATACTTCCCGTTTTACATTTTTCATTTCTACAGCTTCCAAGAATCCAAAAGGAGCCACATATTGATAAATAATGTTAAAATAGCTGTTTTAACATTGAGTTATGATTGAACTGCCTCTTGTTACAGTTATGAAATAGTTTGAAAACAAGCAGGAAATGTTCATGGACCAATGGCATGAACACATTGAAATGGTCTATACCAGACACTGTAAAAACTTATTCCCAACCACTAGACTTTTCTTACAAGGTATTCGAGTGTCATCGAGTGACAGAATGTTGTGGAACTGCTATACAGGAGTTATTATTAAGAATTATAGATAGCGAAAGGTAGCAGTTTTTATTTTAGCGTGCATGACGGTAAAACACGAACGTGGTTATGAATGTATAAAAACATGTGCTTGCTTGTTGTAAAAATTCATAATAATGACAAAAAAATAAAAATAAATATAAATAAATACTAATTTGCAGATCTCCTTAATTCCGGGTGCAGTTCTGCTGCCGCTGCGGCTGGTGTATTCTGGGAAATTTTCTTACCCCTTGTTTTCGAGTGTGATCCTGAAAAATCTCTGTTTGAAGGGGTATCTAGCCCTTCCCCTTAGCCCTACGCCTTCAAGCTAAAGAGAATTGGGACACCCCTACCCCTTCACGGGAACGTGCAAAACGAGGGGTATGGATAAGGGAAAGGGCTAAAATGTAGAATTGGGCCTAAGTGACCCTTATCAAGTCAGACATTATATAAGGAATTTTCAAAAGCAAGGACAGTTACTAGTCCAGTGGTCCTCAAACTTTTTTTTCACCAAGTAACACCTGAGAAAACAATAGTCTCTCCCAGTGCCACCATAATGACCAGTATTGAAATACAGTAGCATAGTAGGCGCAATTAAGCAGCTCAGCACAGCACGGTTCAAAAACGTGGCGGATTAATTCTTCTTATTATGAATATTTATTATAATCATCATTATTATTATTATTATTATTATTATTATTATTATTATTATTAATTATCAGCCACTTTAAACATTCTAAATAGTTTGAACAAAGAAATTAGAAATAGATCTGCTTTCTGCGCATTAAAGTAGACTGTGTGTGTCAGAAAAGCAAGTGAATAAACTATCCCTGTCAACATTGGGATATAAAAATACGGGATATGCCCTCAACAACCGTTACAAACACGAGGAGGAAAATAGCTTCAAATGAAAGAATACACAACAAACATTCGAAAATTGTAAATAAAATAAAAGGTTTAGCCTATTAAAATCACTGATCACATCTGTGTTGTCGTACGCATCAAAAGGTTAAAAAAAATAAAAAAAAATTAAAGTGTTCATTTTTTAACTTTAAATATTCAACCGCGACTCAACCGCGTACCACTAGAAGCCTGCGTAACACTACTGGTACACATAACACAGTTTGAGAACCAATGTACTAGTCTATGAAAGCACTGAAAAGTAGCATTTTGCTCATTAGAATAAATGCATAGTAACACTTTACTATGAGGTCCCATTACTAGTTCACATTAAGTAACATTTAAAGACAATTGTTTATTATTAATCTTTGTTAACGCTACCTAAAAGTGTGGATGGAGATGTTCATTGTTCATGTAAGTGGAATATAAAGAATAAAAATAGATGCTTCAGATTTATATTTGAATGTCTGCTCATGACAGCTAATGTAGTTAAGCGTTAACTAACCGCAAAGTGTTACTAAATGCATTGGTGAATCGTGCACACTAACGCGACAAGAGGAGTTTATTAACATTAAATGAATGACGTCACTTATGATTTAATGTTGTCAGTGAGAAGGATAACAGATTTACCGTTGGATGATGCTACGGTTTGTGCGCGGGCATGCGGTGGAATGAGAGTGGAATTGAGCTGCGGCTGAATCATCAGCTCTGAAATAAAGAGAAACACACTCTGTTGACAGATCTCCAAACAACGGAGCAGAAATATCAAACGCTCAGATTCACACGCTATCCCTGGGCTGGCTAAAAAAAACAAAATGCAATAAATTAAATATGACTGAATATCACTGAGCAATAACAAAAAGCTGCCAGCCTCCTCTTAACCGTGGCTGTAGTATTTAATTCTTTCCCCAAAGCCCAATTATGTTAGTCAAGGTTTATTGCATCAAACGTAGTTGTGATTTAGTAGTACATGATCATTCAATGCCCGCTCTCCAACCCGTAGAATTAAAGGAATGGTTCATCCATAAATTAAAATTCGGCCATAATTTACACACATCTTTCTAAATCAGTATTTCTTCACTTCTTATGTGGATCAAAGAAAAGATTTGTACTGTCCGTGCTATTAATTATTATGGGGGATTAAGCTTCAAAAAGGACATAAAAGCCCTCATAAAATTATTATAAAGTAGTCCACATGTCTCTGAACTCATGTAATGCTGTATGAGGAACAGACTAAAATTCAATTATTTACTGATACATTTCTGGAGTGTCTCCCTTTCACTACATACACAGATACAGAATTACTAGCCCTCCTGATTTAAATGCCCTTCTGAATTATGGCCCGTTTCCACTGAGTGGTACGGTACGGTTCGGTACACTTTTAGACGGTGGAAACGGCGAACCGTACCGTACCGTACCATTTTTTGGTCACCCTTTGCAAAGGGTACAAAGGGTACCAAAGGGGGACCAAAAGGTGGAGCTAGACGCGCAGCTGAACGCTATTGGTTTACAGAGATACGTCATTTGCTCGCGCAACAAGCCAGAATAAAAACAACGGACCTGTCGTGTTTAATACACAGCCGAGAGACAATAGACTGAAATAAATAAACATATAATAACCAGCCATGGTGGACCCGAGCTCAAACAAACCTTGTCGTTGTCTTGAACTGCCATAAAGCCAAGAAGAAGAGCAGATTCTTATGGGTTACGAGCCCGTCTAAAGCGCGAGCGTGAGTGGTTTCGCTTTGTCGCTTGCGCTCGCGTGCGTGTCAATATTTGAAATAACAAACTTTTTGAGCTGATGATAATAATGTGCGCTTGATTATTGACGTGTTTTTGAAACCCGATCCTTTCAGAAACTGACAAATGTGAGACTGACGCCTGCAAAACCTCTGCAAAAACAAAGGAGAAGCCGGAAAAAAACAAAGGAGCAAATTATTGTTTCAACATGAAGAAACTGCTGGACTAACCTGGACTATTATGAACTCGGAATGACGAAATTACTCTCTAACAAGAGGCTACATGTGCTAGTGAAGATTAAAGACACAGATGAGAGGTTTGCACTGACTGGGGGCTCTATTTCGTGTTGTTTTTGAACCTAAATAAGAACTAAATGTCTGCTGTGTGTAGTTTTTCTGTAATCGGTAACATCGGAGACTGTAAGGGGCTATATGTGTTCATATATGCTACATTTATTTATTTATTTGATATAAATCACGGACAATAGTCTATTTCGCATCATTGATCTAGTTATAACCAGATCATGTTCATAGAAAGGTTAGTAATGAACATTTATACATCAGTGTTTAGGTGTATAATAAAGCATCTGTTTTGTGAGAAGTGCTTCTCGTATGATTTGTGAACGACCCGTACAGCTTTACTGTAGACATTTCCTTGAGCGAGAATGACGTCGACTGAAACTTTCTGTCGTACACCACGCCCACCAAAAGAGTACCCTTTAGCAGTGGAAATGCAAGCCTGATAAAGGTGACCCGTACCAACCCATACCTTACCGCAGTGGTTCTCAACTGGTTTGGACACGGGACCCACATTTTTACATGGTCATCAAGCCGCGACCCAATATTTTATTGTTGCATTTAACAAAATGTATCAAATTCTAGAAATATTACAAAGTAAAAACGATAAATACTGTAAACAGCGGTTAGGGTAGAGAAATGTTCAGTTACCGAACTAAACTGAACTGTTGTCGCGCGTGCATTTCAAAATAAAAGTCCGGTATAAGCAAAATAAATTATTATTATTATTATTATTATTATTATTATTATTTTACCACGCACTCCGCGACCCACTAAAAATGTTCCCACGACCCACTTTTGGGTCGCGACCCACCAGTTGAGAAACACTGCCCTACTGTACTGTACCACTCAGTGGAAACGGGTCATAAGTATGCTTAAAGAGCACTTCAACGTCTACTCAAGTCACTTTTTTTAAAAAAGCACTTGTACTTTTACTCAAGTCTTGGTCTCTAGTACTTTATACATCTCTGGCCATGATGGAAGAACTTGTCTTGCTTTTAGCTCTGCGAAATATGCGAAGTTCACCTGACTTTAATATGATTTTGAGGTGGAGGATGTTTTTTCTGTTGTTGTTGTTGTTGTTTACTACGTCGGCGTCTCCACACACGCTCTTCCTTCTACATCATTAAACCGTGGAGAAGTACCACATTGTCGCAAGTTTAATGACGTACAAAACGGAACGCCTCAATAAATCCGATCCGCCTGTTTACATGATAGTCACATTGCCACATATCTGATTTGTATCTGATTTATTTCCACATATGAAAGAGACCTGAAACCGATCTCTGAATATCCGAATGTATGCGTTTGTTTTGGTTTACATGGTCATAGAACAGATCTGATCTGTGTCACATATGAGCAAAAAAATCAGAACTGGGTCACATTTAACTGGCAGTGTAAACGGGGCCAAAATGCTAGGCGGTAAAAAAAAAATTAATAAATAAAACTCTTGGCAGTTTTGTTTTTAAATTAAAGAGTGCAGGATAGTTTTAATAAACGAGTCCACTGGGGAGAGATTTCTAAAGTTTCTAAATGCACTGCTCCATTAGACTAAAAATTATACTTGGAAACCTGATGGATGATATCTGGATGCAATCAGTGAGATTTTTGGGGTTTTTTTGAGAATGCGCATGAAGGGAGACTCGCCTGTTGTGGTGAAGTTGAAAAGCGGAGGCAGCTCTCGGCCGCTGGGCAAACGGGTGCCAGGTTGGCGCAACTCGTCAAAGAAGGCATGAGCACAAGCCTGAAGCGGAGACAGCCGCGTCACTGGCGTATACTCCAACAGCCGAGAGCACAGCGCGATCGCCTCAGGAGGAGTTCTGGGTTTAAACACCTGCAACAAAGAGATATGAGAGAAAACACGAGAGGTTAAAAAAATGACTGAATTAGCCATTCACTGAAACTGAACTCAATAATACAGAAAAATTATTAATCGAGTACATTTTTATTCTTTTTGAAATATTTTCCAAGTAATGTTCGACAGCAAGGAGATTTTCACAGCATTTCCTATAATATTTTTTCTTTTGGAGAAAGTTTTTTCTTAAACGTTTGGATGGAGTAAAAGCAAATTTTGTTTTGTTTTTTTAAATCAATTTTAAGGTCAATTGTATTTTTTGATTGGCTACAGGAAAAAAAACACTGTTGTTCAATAACTTGCCTAATTATCCTAACATTTCTAGTTAACACAATAACCTAATTAAACCTTTAAATGTCTGAATACCAGTACCTTGCAAAATATCTAGTAAAATAGTATGTACTGTCATAGCAAAGACATAAGAAATTAGTTATTAGAAATTTGTTACAACACCTGACATTAAACACTTTATTTCCCTCACACAACAAATTTAACCCTTAAAACCAAATTTAAATTTAACTGTATTTACAATAGATTTCTTTAATAATAAAAAGATTATTAATTAATAAATATAATCACTTAAATAAATAATAACAAAATAATAATTAAATATAACATTATTATTATTATTAATTAATAAATAAAAATCACTTAAATAAATAAATATATATATATATATATATTTTTAAATATATATTTAAATATAATGTTATTATTATTATTATTATTTAATAAATCCCTTAAATAAATATACATAAATAAATAAAAATATCAATATAAATAATGATTAAATATTATTATTAATTAATTAATTAACATAATTCAAATAAATAAATATAAATTAAGAAGTATAAATTTATAAATACATAAAAACAATAATAATAATAAAATATTATTATTACTATTGCTATTATTTTTTTTTTTATTAATATAAATCCATTAAATAAATATAAATAAATAAAAATACCAATTAAATGTTATTATTATTATTGATTAATATAAATCAATTTAATAAATATAAATAAACAAATAAATAAAATGAAAATAAAAACAAGCATGCACACACAGTGCTCAACATAATTGAGTACACTAATATTTTAATCCATTTCTCAGTAAATATAGGCAATGTATTTTGGTGCATTTAAACAAAACAGGTTTATTAAACAGATATATATATTAAAATAATAGTCACGATATATAATCATATAATAGTCAAGATAATACAATTCAATTTAAGCAAAATATTGCAAAATAATAATAATAATAATAATAATAATAATAATAATAATAATAATAATAATACAACCTACTAAATTTCAAATACATTTTTCAATTTTTTGATTCTCTTGATTTTTCCTCTTCCCTATTTTCCTATAACCTATAAATTTTGGGTGTACTCGTTTTTGGACTGTAACCATAAGTTATTTTGTTAGATTAGCTCCAGATGTGGCTTCAGTACTGACTAATCTAATGTTTTCGCACAAATATAACATTGTATAGCTTCCGATTAAAAATATGAATTTAAAAGATAGACTTGTGAGGGGTGAACTTACTTATGCTGAGCACTGTACATATAGCAAACTGAAATTATAATCACGTGTACTAAAAAATGTGAGGCCTAAAAAAAATAATAATAAAAAAAAATGAACCTGAACAACACAAAGTCCATATTATAAAATACAGTAATAAATCTTTGCAGATGTCAGTCAGTCAGATGCTTGTTTCCTGTCAAAGAAGACAGTTCTTGACAAGGACAAACAGTAAACTTGCCAAAAGCTGTCAGAAGTGGTTACTTGAGAATATTTATAAGGCGGTTTTGCATCACCGCTAACAGAAACCTCATGGCTTTTGGCTGCAGATGTGAGTCAGATAGAGGGTGTGAGACTTCACCTTGGTCCATGGATGAGCTTTGATCTGTGGGAATTTGAACTCTGTGTAGTTCGGGTTCATTTCACGGATCTGTTCTCTTGTGGGGGTTCCAAGTACCTGAGCAGAATCACAAACACAAAAGTAAAGAATGCAGAGCTGAAATAATACACTGCAGATCAACATGTTTTCGGTTAGATAAAATGATTTTTAAAAGATACAGTCTCATGACAGCATTTATTTGATTAAAGGCTCCTCTTCACAAGTAAAATAAATCTCTGATGTCCCAAAAGTGTGTATGTGCAGTTTAAGCACAAAATAGCCCTCAAATATTTTTTAAAACTCTTTGAAAATGCCCCTTTCAGGCTTTGGTCCAAATTGTGGCATTTTGGTGACTGTCGCTTTAAATTAAAAAGAGTTTGTGCTCTTTTCAAAAGAGGGCGGAGCTACAAACACCTATTTCTGCATCATAAAACTCATCATTTATAAAGCTTTATAGTCACTGACATTATCTTCAACAGATAAGACTCTCAAACTCTAATGATGGTCGGCTGCTTCTCACTCAGGGCTGTCTATGCTAATAAAGAAGAGATCATCATTAATGGGTGGTTCTTTTCGCCTCTGATGACACTTAAGAAGAGAGGATGTCAATCATACGCTTGTTTGCTCAGTTTCAATTATGTAAATTGTTGGGCAGCTGATTCGTGGAGCCCTTTTTACTTTTTATGTTGAATAGTATTAACACTCACAAAAAACAAAAAATAAATAAAAACTAAACTTAACTTAACTTTAGAGATATGTTTGATGGAAAATTTTAATGCATTCTAGCATCGTAAAACATTAATTTCATAAAAAAAGTTAAAATAAATAAATTAATTAATTAAAAACATTGGACTAATTGTGTATAGCAGTGAAGTGTAAATGCTTCATGTATTATGCTGGCTTTTCCCAGTGATGGGTTGCAGGTGGAAGGGCATCTGCTGCGTAAAACAAATGCTAGATAAGTTGGCGGTTCATTCCACTGTGGCAATGTTATTAAAACAGATAAACTGGATCATTGGTGTTCATCTTGCTTGAGAATGAGCTGTGTAACTGCTTCACTCAGACATGTGATAGTACTTTATGATTACAGGTTTTGTTTTGTTTTTTGTTTTTTTAATCGGTATATATAATATAATATAATATAATATAATATAATATAATATAATATAATATAATATAATATAATATAATATAAACTTGAAAATTGTGTGGACAAGTATCTAAAAATTAAATTACAAAGATAGTTGTTTTAAAGTTGCTGTAAAAAAATGTTGCTCACTTAAATTTAGGTCATTTTTCAAGTCATTTTACACTTGCATCCATTAAGCTGACTTAAAACATCAAGTTGAAATTGGTTTAACTTTAAAAAAGTAAACTGAAACCTGATTAACTTTCTAAATTAAATTAATGTAATGTAAAAACTTGGGTAGTTTTTACTATGTAATTTTTACAATGTATGCATGTACACTACCTGGCAAAAGTCTCGTCTTTGATCTTAGTTGTAGCAACAAATGATAACTTGACTTCTAGTTGATCATTTGGAAAAGTAGCAGAAGGTAGATTTTTCTGATGAATCTTCTGTTGAACTGCATCCCAACCATCACAAATACTGCAGAAGACCTACTGGAACCAGAATGGACCCAAGAGTCTCACAGATATCAATCAAGTTTGATGAAGGAGTAATCGTTGTTTGGTGTTACATTAATTATCGGGGCGTGCAAGATTTCTGCAGAGTTGATGGCAACCCACAGCCTGAGGTATCAAGACATTGTGCTGCCCATTACATTACAAACCACAGGAGAGGGCAAATTCTCCAGCAGGATAGCGCTCCTCATACTTCAGCCTAAACATCAAAGCTCCTAAAGGCAAAGAAGGTCAAGGTGTTCTACAATTGGCCAGCCCAGTCACCAGACATGAACATTGTTGAGCATGTCTGGGGTAAGATGAAGGAGGAGGCATTGAAGATGAATCCAATGAATCTTGATGAACTCTGGGAGTCCAGCAAGAACACTGTCTTTGACCGTCCAGATGACTTTGTTAATAAGTTATTTGAGTCATTGCAGAGGTGTATGGATGCAGTCCTCCAAGCTCATGGGGGTCATCCACAACATTAATTATTTTTCCACTGCATCATGACTTTATATTCTATACTGGACATTATTTCTGTTAAGTGACAAGACTTTTATCTAAGCAGAGTCTGACCTTACTGTCAAAGGTTAAATAATTAAAGTTAAATAATTCAAAATCAGGACATGATCGTATTTTATTTTGGTACAATAAGCGTAATCTAGAGGCCTTTGCCTTTCATATAAGCCACTTCTGATACTAAATGATCAAGCAGAAGTCAAGTTATTATTTGTTGTTCCTAAATCTTGGATAGGCCACAAGACTTTTGCCATGTAGTGCATGTATTTCTTTTTCTTTTGGTTGGCGGTGTTGGCTCAACTTTTGTCCTCTTATCACATGCATGTTTACCTTTATAATCTCCACTAGCTGGTCGACACCACTGTCTCCAGGGAAGATAGGCTGTCCCAGCAGCAGTTCAGCCAGCACACATCCAGCTGACCAGATGTCAATGTTGGAGGTGTAGTCCGTCGCACCAAATATAAGCTCAGGGGCGCGATAGTATCGCGAGCAGATATAAGAGACGTTAGGCTCACCCCTCACCAGCTGCTTCGCACTAAGAGACAGAGAAATCAATTGCAAACGTTTACAGATTAGCCATGTCGGTTTCCACAGAATCCATAATCATCAATTGATTAACTTTAATAATGCAAGATGCGTCTGTCACCAGCAGATGTGAAATTGATGCTCAAAGCACAAGCAGAAGATAATGATTTTACTGTAAGTAGGATTGTAAGGAGTCAGTGATTGACAAACTGATAGAACCATTTAAGATGTAAATTCAGAATAATCCAGGCCATACCCCTGCATGATTTTTTATTGTTATTGTGATCGTTATTTAGAATGCATTGCTTTTAAGTTCCCATGGCAACACGTTTACTTTATCACATCAAACACATCAGTCCCAATGATTTATGTACAGTACTGTGCAAAAGTTTAAGGTCAACACTGTATCTGTTGTTATACTGACGCTATAATGGATACATGTGACCACAAAACTAGTCATAAATTTAAACTTTCTAGTCAGTTTTGTTTAAAATTAAGATATATACAGGGTGAATAAACTATTTTGTAGTTGATGTTATGTTTGTTAGGATAGGAGGTTAGATTAGAGTTTGAATTATTTTAGTTTAATTGTTTTAGATGTGTGAAAGAATGTTGGAGAGAGGCTGTTTGTCCTGGTTTGAGATGCATTTCCACCACTGTTGCTGTCAATATTGTCTGAATTGTTGGAATTGTGAATGTTGAAAAGCATAGTTTTAATCCTTTATGCTATGCAATCCTTAATGAAAAGGACTTCAGTGGTAATAGTTTCCATTTTCAGCAAGATAATGATCTGCTAATTGCAGTGAAATCCTATTTGGGCAAAGAAAACAGCTGAAGGAACACAGACAGTCATGAAATGGCCTCCACAAGGTCCAGACCCGAATATTATACAGGCTGCATGAGATCACCAGGAAAGAAAAGAGAAAAGAAAGTCACTCTAAACCTAAAGAAGAACTAAAGTGCTAAAGGAAGACTGATATTATACAGCACATTATTTGCTTGGTACATTAAACATAGACTTCTGCTTGAAGAGGAAATTTTGTGCAGTTGTTTTGTATATATTTCCTATATTTTCTGTTTGTTTTTAATAAATAGACTGATTGATTATACATTGTGCAAACTTCTTAAGCCAACAAAGCTGGTACAGTGCTTAGGACTTTTGCATAGTACTGTAGATATCGCATTTTGCTTCTTTTTCCCCTTTTAAGCAAATATTGACAAACGTCCTGATTATATTTTGAAATATCTGATATTCTGAATCTTATAAAAAAAAGTTAATAATGATTGTATTATTTGATATTTGACTGATGACGGGCGACACCATTCTTAAGCCGCCTTTCCACTGCAAACTACAAGCGACAGACCGGAAGTGATTCATTTCCAAAGGAGAGTAGTCCTGGAGCTGCGTGGAGTTCCGATCATCTCCATATGTGGAAAATTCACATCTGATTTGAGCTGCGGATCTATTAAAATATTTGAACTCCGGCGGCAAGATTTAAAATAAATTTTTTTATTACTCACAAATGTTTTTAACATAGACTTTTGTCTGAATCAAAAAGATAACAAAAAAACTCATCTCGGGTGCATGAACCTGCCTGGACGACACTAGAATACATCTGGTCGGCCGGTCAAATATTTGAACGCATACACAGCTCAAATCAGATCTGAATTTTCTGCATACGGAGATGATCGGAACTCAGGGCTACTCTCCATTGGAACTGAATGATTATTATTTAAGATATTTTATCATTTATAATTTTCTTTAGACCTGTAATGCACTCCAGAAACTGGCAGATTGATTAGCTGTAGGCTATAAAACAGTCGTTTGAAACGTTGCCATGCAGGTGTATGCCTGGATTTCATGAACAGCCTTGCATTTACTAACACAGATTATATCTGAAGTATTTGTAAGTCATTTGTATTTTCCTCCTCTATAAAAACAACATTTAGTGGCTGAACGCATTACAACAGCGTTTTTGAAAGAATAAACATTTCATTGATATAGTACACAACCAAGCACATGTGGTCAGAACCCAAACGAGTCGCAGGTAATGAAGGGTTAAGTGTTTCTCCCAAAGAAAAGCCTGTCAAAGCAAAATGCTAGCAGGTGTCTGTAGCTCCGCCTCTTTGCCCTTGTTTGGTATCCCCCGGTCGGTGCGATGATGCGTGAACAAAATGGCGACGATTGGCCTTGCCTACTTGTAGCTTCATTTGTGCTCTTCAGAAACCTATGGGTGACGTCACGGATACTACGTCCATATCTTCAACAGTTTATCAGTGCAACACAATTTAAAAAAAGCCTTATGCATATGCCTAGTTCTGTTTGACCAAGCGTAGAAATGGACAATTTTTATGAATCCGTGATTTTTCACAACTACGGTACGTTCCGCACGTAAGCCGCTTGCTTAATCAATCATCTCTAAGTATTTCTCTCACTAATTCTAATTCAGACATTCCAAACGATTTATTGGATTATAGATCATGAATTAATCATTGGCTTTCCAATACAGATGTATATATTCTCACTAAAACAAACTGAATCAGTCGGCACCAGTGGTGTAGTGGTTAGTGCATCGACACATGCACTCCGGTGCTCACGGTGACCCAAGTTCGATTCCGCCTCGCGGCCCTATGCTGATCCTTCCCCTCTCTCTGCTTCCCATGCTTTCCTGTCAATTCTCTCTACTGTCCTATCTAATAAAAGTGAAAACCCTGAAAAAATAATTAATTATTTATATTATAAACTGAATCATGCTCAAGACCACAAACTAACCCAGCACAGAAGAATGTACTGCACCAACTCTGTTCAGTTTCTGCAATGAACGCCTTGTAAATGATACAAAAAAAGGCCTAAAACATATCTGGATGACAGACCTCTTGGGAAAATGAATCCACAGTAAAGCGCAATTCAATACAGATGCTTTGACTTTCAAACACAGTGATTACTCCAGTCTGATGTGCATCTCCAATCAGCCAAATAGCAATTTCCAAGCCTTTTTTCGGCTGCCAGACTGTCTTTTTTTAAGGATTCAGAAAGCAGCGCTCATGTTCTTACAAAAGAAACTAAAAAATATAATAAACTAAAGTACATCAAGTGTCTTAATCACAAATTAAATTCTTGAGATTGCAGTAAAGTAAACAAATGTGGTCTGAATTACAGCGCTCTCCCCCTCAAATGGTTCTCATTAGGCATGGGATGATAACAGTTTTCAAGGTATACTGCGGTTTGGAAAAGTCAAGGTTTTAAAACCGCCAAAATTTTCTGCTATACCGTTCCTAAGGTATGTGTAAGATTGTTTTTATTCATGTTATTTTTGTTGTTTGTTTGTTTGATTTTTAGACAACAGTATCTCCAGCAGAAAAGATATGCAAAGATACGCATTTTAAATTGTAAAGAAATCTGTGTTATTGAAACTATTAAAGGGTCACAAAACCCCCCTGTCTCAGCAGGGTGTTTTCACACCTACAGTCTGGAAAAGCTCAGGAAAGTGGGTGTGTCCAGCTCTGTTTAGGTGGGAGTGTCGGGGGAGGGAAAGAGGGAAGGTTTTGCATTAAATGGAAGTTTCCATTTGGGCACGCCCTGATTTTCAAACGGGCAAAACAAACACAGACGCAGGGGAGAAAGACAGTGACTGTTTACATTGACATCAGTCATCCAATTATTTGCCAAATTATTAATTTGTCGACTTTAACAGCACTTTTATCCAGGAACATTTTTCTGCATGTCCCCCGTGACAAACCAGATGTGAGAAACTGCTAAGAGAGTGATTTTAATGGAGCGTTTAATACCGCGCGGCGTAAGGGAGAAATAAAAAACCCTCCGCAATTTTCGGCAACTCAGATGCACTCGGTAAGCAGCGTCAGAAGGCCGTGTGTGTAAACACTATCCTGTCACAAAATGCGGCGAAAATTCTACATGAAAGTAGAGTAACATGCTGTAAACTCAGTAACAGTTCTAATCATTATGACTAAGGTCTGTCTTTAAACACTGAAAGAGTCCTGCTGAAGATACGAACTAACTTTGCCTCTGAATAAACAAACAAAGAGCACTAATCGCTTACCATGTCTGTAGTGGCGTGTGTTTTAAAAGAAGACGAGCGGCAAATCCCGATTTTACCATTTCCAGACGTGGAAAGCTCTCGGGTGAAAAAAAAAAAGTTTCTTAAAGACGCATTCGAAGCTATCATGCATATTAATGAAGCTGCACCACATACACAATAGAGTGCGCTGACTGGTTTGAACCAAGTCTTTCTCATGAATTAATGCTGCACTCTCAGAGACGTCACGATGCACTCGCCGGTACAGACGTCCACTCTCCATGCTGAAATACACGCATGGATCTCATCGGCATGACGCAGCTTCAGAAATTTGTTTCAAACCGGAAGAACGAATTTGCTCGAAATAACGCAAAAATAACCAATTTTCACTCTTTAGCGAAATATGTGTCCTAATAGTGTTTATAGCAGTGTGGGACACATATATGATTGTCAACAGCTCAAAAAATGTGTTTTGGTGTTTCGTGACCCTTTAAAGACAGCAGAAGTCAATGATTCATTTGAATTATTTAGCCTGACATGTTTACTGCTCCAAAATATTTTAAATGTTTCTCAAAATCAAATATAATGTTCAATGGGGGAAAAGGTTTAGATTTTTTTTATCAATCATTGACTTCTGCAGTCTCCATTTGTTTCAAAAACACAGATTTCTTTACAATTTACACCTAAAAAAAAAATTTGTAAATAAAAAATCTTACACATACCTTAGGTACAGTATAGCATAAAATGCGGTATGAAAACCTTGACTTTTCCATACGGTGGTATACCTTGAAAACGGTTATCGTCCCATGCCTAATATCGTCAGAATCTTATACCGACCCATGCCTAGTCCTCATACATTTTTTTTTTTCAAACTCCGAAAAAGAGACAGTTTACAGATAGGAAATAAGGGCCAGAGTTTGGCCTGGAGGGCAAAGTATCACAGCAAATACAATCTGACCAGCAGCATAAATATCTGGATGCATATTGTCTTCGTCAATGAACCATGGAGAACGACAACAACTGTATTTGTGAACGTTTAACATCAGAACAGAAAACATACTTTGCATAAGACTTCAGGCAGGCTGAGATAATGCACTGAAATTATACATCAATCTAGACACCGACTAAGGTGTACTCTCAGAATATAATGAGTATTACTGTGCAGCACCCATTAAATCTGAACATTATGTTCACTGGCGGGCTGGAGGACACAATTGAGAACCCATCAAATCTACCTGCTCCCTTTGACACACACACACACATACACACACACGCACGGAGCACTGACCTGCCAAAGTCACAGAGCTTGAGAACAGCTGTTTCTGGGTCCACCAGAAGGTTCTGCGGTTTGATGTCTCGGTGACATACGCCCTGGGAATGGATGTAGGCCAAACTGCGAAAAAGCTGATACATATACACCTAAGAGAAAACAAAGCAGAGGTCTTAGTCAAATATGTGTAGCCTGTTCAGGCAAATATTTTTGATACGATACAGTGCGGACTCATGAGAGTCTATAAAAGTCTCCAGTAACACCAAAAAAGATTTGTTGCTAGTCGCTTTTTTGAAAATTTGTCTCTAAGGGGGTCTGAAAACTCGCTAAGTTGGCAACACTGATAATAGAATGTGTAGATTAATTTATGATATTGGCTAAGAAGTGATTTGTTTTCCAGCACAGTTGGAGATTGTGTTTGTATATAAATTTATGCAATGCCTGGAAAATGCTAACTTAAAGGGCCACGAAACCCCCTGTCTCAGCAGGGTGTTTTCACACCTACAGTCTGGAAAAGCTCAGGAAAGTGGGTGTGTCCAGCTCTGTTTAAGTAGGAGTGTCAAGGGAGGGAAAGGGAAGGTTTTGCATAAAAATGGGAGTTTCCACTTGAGCACACGCTGATTTTCAAACAGGCAACAAACAAACACAGACGCAGGGGAGAAAGAAGTGACTGTTTACATTGACATCAGTAATCAAATTATTTGCCAAATTATCAATTTGTCGACTTTAACTGCAGTTTGACAGATTTAATCAGGAAGATTTCCTGCCTGTCCCTCGTGACAAATGAGATATTAAATGTGAGGAACTGCTAGAGGAGTGCAGATTTAATGTAGTGTTTGATACCGCACGGCGCATGTTAGAAAAAAAAACCTCCACATTTCTCTGTAACTTAAAACGCCCTCCATAAGCAGCGTCAGAAAGCCATGTGTGGTTAGACTATCCTGTCACAAAACGCGGCGAAAATTCTACACTATGGTAATCGTTTGAATAGAGTGTTTATATGTTTACACTCGGAGAGCAGCATTTACAGCGGATCTTTCAGCCTATAATCCTGTAGTGATATTAAACTCTATAAACTCAGTAACAGTTCAAATAATTTTCACTAAGGTCTGTCTTTAAACACTGAAAGAGTACTGCTGACGATACAAACTAACTTTGCCATCTGAATAAACAAACAAAGTCCACTGATCTCTCATTTACCAAATCTGTAGAGACAGGAAAATCAACACCAACTGGACCGCGGCTGTTTTTTGAAAAGGAGACGAGCGGCAAATCGGGATTTCACCATTTCCAGATCCGGAAAGCTCTCGGGTAAAAATGTTCCTTACAAACGCATTTCTGTCACGTTCACTGTAATCCACCGTGAGTCCAGTTGCGCTCTCATAGCGTGGAAATGAAAGCAAAACTTTCGTTGGAGCACGTTTATAAACACAACACTGGCGACCTGTGTCTGCAAACAATTGTTCTTCTTCCACTTGTTTTGGCAACACAGCGTGGCGTCTCTCTGCCGTCTGAACACTGTAGCAGGTAAACAATCTTGAAGGTATCTTAATGCATATTAATGAAGTTGCGCCGCATACAAAATAGAGTGCGCTGATTGGTTTGAACCGAGTCTTTCTCATGAATCAATGCCGTACACTCAGAGACCTCACAATGCACTGGCCAGTACAGACATCCACTCTCCATGCTGGGATACACGCATGGATCTCATCGGCGTGACGCAGCTCCAAAAACTCGTTTCAAACCGGAAGAACGAATTTACTCAAAATAACACAAAAACGACCAATTTTCACTTTTTAGCTAAATATATGTGTCCTCATAGTGTTTATAGCAGCGTGGGACACGTATATGAATGTCAGCAGCTCAAAAATGTGTTTTGGTGTTTCGTGACCCTTTAAGCTGTTGAGAATTGAGGAGCATTTGTTCGGTCAACTTTACCTTCACATAAAAGATGGGAATAATGGTTTTAGCTTTGCTAAAGTGTCGGGCCACCCTGTAGACGGTCTCAGGCACATAGTCCAGCACTAGATTGAGGTAAACCTCATCCTTCTGTGGAATTAAACAGACCAAAAAAGTGTGGTTTTGTGTAATGTACATGCTGATATCACTTAAATATCATTTTGAATTTTGCAACAACCATAATAGATGTTTACCTTCTCTCCGCTGCAATAGAAGAAATAGCGCAGCCTCACTATGTTGCAGTGGTCCAGTTTTCTCATGATCTGAAGTTCTCGGTTCTTGATACGCACAGAGGAAAAGACTGTCAGCATCTCTCAGGGATAAAACACGTCACCATATTTACAAGCAAACAGTCATGACAGTTCCATCCCTCTCAGCCTGGGTTTAAGTGCCTCGTTCAAAGGCACAGTGTTTACTTTAGTAGTGGTGGACGGCAAAAGTGGGTCATGTAAACGGTTAGCGGTGGAGTCATCTAATGGAAACAAACTGCTGATATATTCAAACCAGAACGTTACTTTACAACGGGGAAGGTCTCTTAACCCAAGACTCCCCAGAAACATCAGTGTAGTGCCATTCAGTCTGAACGAATAGCATCTGTCGATTCGTTTTCAGGAAACATTCATATAAATAAATACTGGTCACACTTATATAATAGTAATTTCACTGGAAACGTGTAATTGTGTAAAATGGTGAGTTTTTAGGGTTGTAGCATTATTGACACTTTAAATATATTTATTACACCTTTATTTAACTTTCATCTTAGTTTTAGTCAATTTAGTGCTTATTTACCTCATTGTTAAGATTTTAAACATGTAAGTTTTCATTTAGGGCAGCACGGTGGCTCAGTGGTTATCACTGTCGCTTAACAGCAAGAAGGTCACCGGTTCAAGTCCCGGCTGGATCAGTTGGCATTTCTGTGTGGAGTTTGCATGTTCTCCCCGTGTTGGCATGGGTTTCCTCTGGGTGCTCCGGTTTCCCCCACTATAGGTGAATTAGATGAACTAAACTGGCTGTAGTGTATGAGTGTGTGTGAATGTGAGTGTGTATGGGTGTTTCCCAGTACTGGGTTGCATCTGGAGAAGCATTCGCTGCGTAAAATATGCTGGAATAGTTGGTAGTTCATTCCACTGTGGCAACCCCTGATAAATAAAGGACTAAGTTAAAGGAAAATGAATGAATGAAACTTTTCATTTATTTATATTTTCTTTAATATTACTTCATCTCCATTTCAATTACCAAAAGGAAGCCTTTATATACATAATGCATTACAAACGTGTTATTAATAACTTAATTAAGAGCATGGTTGTGTTTTTGGCACTGCAGAAACCCATGTGCTACTCTAAGAACTGTCAGAGCTTTCACAGAAAAAGTAAAATGCAGACTCAATGCCTGTGACGTTCATTCAATTTTTTGGACAAATAGCCAATTAATGATGTAACAAAGCAAATATGTGATGTATTTTAACATTTGGCTTAAATTACTTATACAAAATATATACTTATTATAACATTCCTTATCAAAACCTTCAAAATCGATCCGTGAATGTTTGAAATTTTAAACAATAAAATGAGTCATAACTAGGGCCACATGGAATCTGCGCGCACAGATTTCCGCAGATTTTTAGCCCATCATTGATTCTGTTTATTTATGTGTGTAAATGTATATTTATTCCGTTTTTAAATTAATTTCAGTAATAATATTGACTAATTTGAAAATATTCATATGATTTATTTACAATCCAGTTTGTAAAGTAATATTTTCTGTCTTTTAGTAGAGATTTTATATGAGAAACTTGCTTTGTTTACCAAATAAAGTGAATCTAATTGGATGCACATTATAAACATTAAATAAAAGTTAAAAAGGTGTTACTTTATTTCATATATTAAGGTTTTAGTTATGATACTCCCAAAATCATTCCGCATAAATCTGCAGATTTTTAACAAAATTCTGCGCAGAAATAGCAAATGTCAGCAGATTCAATCAGAAGAAACGCTCTTTTGCCATTTCTGCAGAATGATTGTGAAAGTATATTAACCAAAAACATAAAACAAAACAATAATAACTTTTTTTAGTTAAAGGTTTACAGTGCAAATCCAATTTGATCCACTTGTTTTGTATACAAAGCAGGTTTCTCCTACAATAAGTCAACTAAAAGACAGAAAATATGACTTTATAAACTGCATTGTAAATAAATCATATAAACATTTCATACTATTGAATAATATCACTGAAATCAACATAAATACTGAATAAATATATATTGCTCAAAAAATAAATAAAGGGAACACTTAAACAACACAATGAAACTCTAAGTGTTCCCTTTATATTTTTGAGCAGTATATTTATACAAGTAAATAGACTAAATAGAATTAGACTAAATAAACAGTAGAATTTGGCAGATTTCTGCGCACACAGATTCCTTGTGGGCCTTATCATCATAACCCATAAACGATTCAGAGATCTGTTTTGATTATATTTTAAATGCAAATAATAATAATAATAATAAAGTGCAAAGCATTATTACTATAAAAAGGAGGAAAAAGGAAAAAGATTTTTAGAATCGAGCTCTACTAATTTGCATCAAAATCCTCTCTAATTCAGTATTAAGTACCAAAACTAGGCAGCTTTAAACGATTAAAAAGGAATTACACTTAACAAACGGGTCAACAAGTACTCATACGCACATATGTATGGAAGTGTCGTACCTTAAATCGCTTGTCCTGAAGAACCTTCTTGATGGCCACCCACTCATGAGTGTCAATGAGACGTGCCTGATAAACCACGCCAAAGGAGCCATTACCGATCACCTTGATATCAGTGTAGGACACTTCCTGCGGGCGATCCGGGCCCTGGCCTGGGGTGGCAACCACTGTGGTCACCTTCCCACTGTCTCCTGAAACACATTCCAGACAGCAGATCTGATTAAACAAAGCCGAGGAGCTTCCTGGCTGTAAATGAAGCAAGAATATTTTATATTTATATTTATATTATATCATGAGTTTCTAGCTATAGTGTTTCACAGCTATGAAAAAAAAAAGTGTGAAAATTCTCTGGTTTTATGATGTATAGTTTAAAGTAAAATATTACTATTGGTTTCTTTCTCTAAAGGTCTGACGAATTTCCTAAATTTCAAATTAAAAAATGTTAGTTACAGCATTTTTTTGTGGAAGAAAACGAAAATTGGTTGAGAATAAGAAATGTTTTCATTTGTTGAGATTAGGCCTGTCACAATAATAAATATATAGACTTATCGCACAACACATAGACAAGACCTCAATCATTTTTGGTGAAGCAATATATATCGCCATATATCTCTATCTCCGTTGGAGGTGTCAGTGTCAGTATGGTTAAAAAAAACATGACCTTTTTACCTTGCTTTTTTTTTTTTTTTTTTTTTGGTCAACATTTCTTATTGTTTATTTAACATATGCATTTTCATATTCTGATTACAATGCCTGATTATTAAATTGTTAAAATGACTATAAATAAAATGAAATATTTTTAAGAATAAAAGATGATGTGTTCTTTGGAAGAGTGCACTTGCATCGTGATTATATCACCGTTCTGGCGTCATATAATGAGTGGCATTAAGTGGTCTTAAAATGACAATAATATAGTTTATCGCAATATATTTTGGTGCAATATATCGTTCAAGAAAAAATAGATATCGTGACAGGCCTAGTTGAGATTGAAAACCTGGGTTTATCATGATTTAAAAAGTTAAAACACTTGTTTTGCCGATGGCTTGCATGGTTCGGGACCTGTAGAGCTGTGCATCGATGGATTTGCTCTTCAGTGTTTGACTCTCAATAGTGAATATTAAACAACACTGAACTGAGCTAAACAGAACTTTAACTCTGAAAACTGGACTGACACTGTTTCAATTTACTATAACCTTCTATGTGAAGCTGCTTTGACACAATCTACATTGTAAAAGCGCTATAGAGATAAAGGTGAATTTAATTGAATTGTTTTGTGTGGTCCAGTAATGAACATGAACATCTGAAAATGTGGCAACTTTCTATTTTATACAAATCAATTGAGATCATTTATTATTATAATTTTTTTTTTTTTCATTTTCAATTTGAAAGATTTGGAAAAAGGGAAACCAAAAAAAAAATCTATTTACTTTATTAGGTACACCTGTCCAACTGTTTGTTAACGCAAATTAACCTGCTGCAGTTCATACTGAGCATCAGAATGGGGAAGAAAAGTGATTTAAGTGACTTTTAACATGTCATGGTTGATCGTGCCAGACAGGCTGGTCTGAGTATTTCAGAAACTGCTGATCTACTGGGATTTTTAAGAACAACCATCTCTTGGGTTTACAGAGAATAGCTTGACAAAAAGAAAATTTCCAATGAGCGGCAGTTCTGTGGGTGCAAATGCCTTGTTGATGCCTGAGGTCAGAGGAGAACGGCCAGACTGGCTCGAGCTGATAGAAAGGCAACAGTAACTCAAATAACCACTCGTTACAACCGAGGTATGCAGAAGAGCATCTCTGAATGCACAACACGTCCAACCTTGAGGCAGATGGGCTACAGCAGCAAAAGAGCACACAGGGTGCCACTCCTGTCAGCTAAGAACAGGAAACTGAGGCTACAATTCGAACAGGCTCACCAAACTAGGGCAATCGAAGATTGGAAAAACATTGCCTGGAGTGACAAGTCTTGATTTCTGCTGCGACATTTGGATGGTAGTGTCAGAATTTGGCGTTAAAAACATAAAAGCATGGATCCATCCTGCCTTGTATCAATGATTCAGGCTGGTGGTGGCGGCGTATGGTGGGGGGGATATTTTCTTGGCACTTTGGGCTTATTAGTACCAATTGAGCATCGTGTCAACGCCACAGCCTACCTGAGTATTGTTGCTGACCATGTCCATCTCTTTATGACTACAGTGTACCCATCTTCTGATGGCTACTTCCAGCAGGATAATGCACCAGGATAATGCACCACGTAAAAAATCTTGAATCATCTCAGACTGGTTTCTTGAACATGACAATGAGTTCACTGAACTCAAATGGCCTCCACAGTCACCAGAACTCAATCCAATAGAGCACCTTTGGGATGTGGTGGAACGGCAGAGTCGCATCATGAATGTGCAGCTGATAAATCTGCAGCAACTGTGTGATGCTATCATGTGAATATGGACCAAAATCTCTGAGGAATATTTCCAGTAACATGTTGAATCTATGCCACGAAGGATTAAGGCAGTTTTGAAGGCAACCCGGTACTAGTAAGGTGTACCTAAGAGTATATGCAGAACTCTAAATTCTATATACATCCAAATAAACTGAGACTTTTAAGTAGTTTCTTATTATTTTTCCATTGATGTTGATTCGTACCTAATAATTATGTACAGGGTATATTGGCTCATAGCAGAATGTAATACAAACTCATTTTTAAATATGAAGGAGTCTTTTATATTTTAAAAAAGCATTTACAGTAAGTAATGGTTACTGCAAAGTCATCTAATTATATACAGCTGTAACATAAAACGTTAAATAAAGCCCTAAGCAGTCCTACACATCAAATATTATGACAACAGGACTCAGGACAGGTGATTACCACCTATTCAAAACCTAGTTGGTTACATTTTAAATCATTTAACTTTTTTAATGAAAAAGCCTTTGGCAATATGCCTCAAATTAATGATAATATCTCAAATCCTAGACCTTATAATCCATGTTAAAATGCATACCATGTTTTTAACATTCTTACAATGCTAATTAAATGCTATTTGTTTTGGCTATGACACCTTGAATTACGTTTATATGATAACACCACGGTATTCTTTAAGGTACAGGCAAACACCAACGCACATAAATATGGGATTAAAAATCATGTTATATAAACGTGGCACGGTACTGTGTTAGCATCACTGTACCATGGTAAAAACAAACAGGACTTTTTTTGTCACGTCCGAAAGCCTGTTTGCGCAACTTAGGTTTTAAGATAACGTTACATTCAAAATATTTAATTTAATAACAATTTAACCCCCCAAAAATGACTGTTTTCCTTGGTTAGCCCGTGCTAATTTCGTAAATATGCCATAACTGTCAGTATCAAGAACACATGGGTGTATTGTTCAATTATATACACGACATATCAAGTAAACACTCACCACTGACAGAACTTCGCTTATATACTCACTAGCTAGTTTTAAATTCGCGCAGGCAGATGAATTGTCCGCCGAGGCCTGCGAGACCCCGGGCTTTCCTGCGTTGCTCCCCACGACAGCGGCTGTTCCGGCGGATGCAGCAGCGGCTCCGGACGCCCCCTGAGGCTCAGCAAACGAGCTCGTCCTGGGCCGCCCGCTGCCGCTCATATCTGACTGAAAGTTTACCGAGGCGGTGGGGCGACGATCAGCGCTTCCCTCGTCTACTTGGCCTGATGCTGGGTGAAACATTGGGTTAAAAACGAAAAAAATGTGATTAGCGGTTCTCCGCGACCCTCAGCGATCACCCACTCCCTCACGCACCGAGACTCCGCGCAGCCTCATGGGGAATGAAGTTCCAGAGCGCTGGAGGCGAAATATATTGATCAAAACCACAACTACAGGTCAGGAGCAGGTGTCATTTATCTCACCTGAGGGTTCAGTATATCTGTCTGTAACTTTACCGTCATTGTATATGTTATACTGTAGAACAATAATGATAAATAAAAGCCTACAGTAGTCATAAAAAGTCATAAAGCTTAATTATTATAGTGATTTTCCTGACAAGGACAGAAAATATTAATTATAAGTCCCTAACAATTAAACTTAATACATCATAAATTACAAGGACAAACAATAAATAGCTAATAATAATTAAAAAAAATGATTAATTAAACCACAACTACAGGTAAGGAGCTGTCATTTACCTCACCAGAGAGATTAGTATCTGTAACTTTACCTTCATATATTATAATAACAATAATGATAAATGATAATGATAAACACATACACTTTATACACAAATACACTTCACTGAACAGGTACCATGTTTACCTGTTCAATGAAGTGTAAATGTGTATAAAGTGTGGGGGATATTTTCTTGACACACTTTGGGCCCATCAGTACCAGTTGAGCATCGTGGCAGTGCCACTGGTACTTCCAGCAGGATAACATGCCATTTCATAAAGTGCAAATTATCCCAGACTGGTTTCTTGAACATGACAATGAGTTCACTGTACTCAAATGGCCTCCACAGTCACCTGTTCTTAATCCAATAGAGCACCTTTGGGATGTGGAAGAACGGGAGATTCGCATCATGGATCACTGAGGAATATTTCCAGTACCATGTTGAATCTATGCCATGAAGGATTATGGCAGTTCTGAAGGCAAAAGGGTGTCCAACCCGGTACTCGTAAGGTGTACCTAATAAAGTGACCGGTAAGTTTAGTCTTATTCCTGTAATTTATTATTATTATTATTAGGTATTTATTGTTTGTCCTTATTCATAAGGTCTTGAGTTAAATTTTTAATGAGCTTTAAAATAATATATTCTGTCCGAGTCAGGAAAATCACCTTAATTAAGCTTCATGACTTTTTATGAATACCGTAGACTTATATTTATTCAATTCAAGTTTATTTGTATAGCATTTTTCAAAATAAGTATTGTTTCAAAGCAGCTTTACAAAAGGTGCACATTATTGAAGGGCACAAAATCAGAAAAGTTCAGGTTATTACTTGCCTAACTTTATTAGTTACTAATGATGACTAATTAAACAACACTGACCAGAACTGAACTTCAACATTAATAACTAAACTGACATTTTAAATTTACTATAACCTTCTATGTGAAGCTGCTTTGGCACAATCTACATTGTAAAAGCGCTATACAAATAAAGGTGAATTGAATTGAATTGAATAATAGCTTTTAACAATTATTATTTATAAAGGTAGTTAACCTGCAGTTATATAGTATATAGGTTATGTCTACGCTTTATGACATGGTGCATTATCCTGCTGGAAGTAGCCATCAGAAGATGGGTACACTGTGGTCATAAAGGGATAGACATGGTCAGCAACTATCCCCCACACCATTGGACCACCACCACCAGCCTGAACCATTGATACGAGGCTTGATTACAAATGCATGCATTCATGTTGTTGACACCAAGTTCTGACCCTACCATCCGAATGTCGCAGCAGAAATCGAGACTCATCAGACCAGGCAATGTTTTTCCGATCTAATATTGTCCAATTTGGTGAGCCTGTGCAAATTGTAGCCTGTTGGTTACAACCCAGTGTGGTCTTCTGCTGCTGTAGCCCATCTGCCTCAAGGTTGGACGTGTTGTGCATTCAGAGATGCTCTTCTGCACTCCTCGGTTGTAACGAGTGGTTATTTGAGTAACTGTTGCTTTTCTATCAGCTCGAACCAGTCTGGCCATTCTCATCTGACCTCTGGCATCAACAAGGCATTTGCGTCCACAGAGGAGAACATGCAAACTCCACACAGAAATGCCAACTGACCCAGCCGGAGCTCGAACCAGCGACCATCTTGCTGTGAGGTGATTGTGCCACCCACTGTGCCACCGTGAATAAATATACTTACATTAAATAATAACATTGTAACCAGCAGAGGGAGCCCTTTTTATCACAAACATCTAATAAAAGATAAATAAAATTAAATAGAACTCAATTTAATAAAACATAAATCCTAACATTTGAGGTCTAATCGAGGTAATCGATAGATGTTAAAACATTTTTATTTGATTTAATTAAGCATATTGAAAAATAAAATATTGCTAATATTTTCATGTAATTGTATTTTAAGGTAATTTTTAATGTAAAATAAAAAATAACGAATCGTACATCAAGCACACAGAAGCCGAGCGTTGTGTTAGGTCTTTAATTTTTTCAATAATCTCTTGTTTAGAAATATTGCACATGGTCAACATGCCTGTTGATGAGTTTACACTCACTTTTCTCATTCTAAAACTCCTTCTCCAAAGTAAAGACAGTTTATTGGATACACAATCATTAGGTGTACACGCATACATGTGCAGGTATGTGTGTGTGTGTGTGTGTGTGTGTGTGTGTGTGTGTGCAAGCTTTTGTCAGAGGAAGGGAAAGAAAGGCCAGGTAAATGAAGTTCAGAATTGAATGGTTACATATGCCGATATCTCCTCTGGCACGTCAGTAGCCACCAGTTTTCAGGCATATGCTAACAGTCCTTAGATGTAGTGCCAATGCCTTTTTTTGGAGGGGAGGGGAGGGAGGGGATTTAGGATATGAATAGCATTTGCTTGGGAGTAAGTCAGATTTGTCAAGGTGCATGTAATGTATAAGCATGTACGCTCGCACACACACAGACATCTGTATATCATGAACATATAGAAATATATAGGTATATTTATACATTTATATTGTCACACATTCAAGTGAAGACTGAGTAGCATTTTATACTCATCACTCCTTCTCTTTCAGCAAAACCAGACGCAAGAAAGTGCTAAGTTACATTTTTTTTTTGTCGTTTTTTTTTTCCTTCTTCAGATTTTCAGTTTGTTCAGTTTGGATTTCTCTCTCGATACTTGCTTCTGATTTCCCCCCTCACGCTCGTTTCGATATATATATTATTTTATTACAGCTTGTACAGTGAAAATCTATGGCACTAACAGGTCACTCGTCTACTTCAAGAGGAAAAGAAGAATCCCACCCACGTCCTATTGCACCAATGAAAGAAGAGGCAGAGTAAGAAAGAGGAGATCCTGAGAAATGCCGCCCCAGCGCTGGTCTCGGGTCAGCTTTCCCTTGCGTAGTCCCAAATCGCCAAAGACTACAAAGCTTATTCTGACTCCAGACCAGCGCTTAAAGTGGCGCTTTCCATCAACACTTCAGTTAAAAGTCTTAAAGAGATGAAGAAAACAAAAACAGAGCTTTCCTTACGGGATCCGGAAAGGGAGAATCAAACGTAATGGAACAAAGTCGTTGGTTAGTTTTTAAATATCTAAAAACAAATACTTTCCTGATTTAAATCATGGTCTAGGACCATATATTGTGCAAACACCTGATTGAAATATAAAAAAAGAATGAAAGAAAGGAGGAAACGAACACAGAGAGAGCCTCGTGCCCATCCTCGGCCCCCCTCCCCTGCCATCACGCTTATATATTTTAATATATATTTATATATATATATTTTTATATATATATATACAGTGTACGGGGAAAAGCCTACGTCAGCGGCCAGAGAAGAGGAGCTTCAGCTAAGAGGCTAAAACACAGTCTTTTTTTGTTTCGTTTTTCGACGTATTCGCTCCAACACTTAGATAGCTGGATTAGTCCATGCTGAAAGTATTACTAGAGTAAGAAGAAGAGGCGCAAGCTAATACAAAAACAAAAGAAGATATCAGTCAGTTCCACCGTTACGACACAACAACAAAACGACAAAGCATAACTACACGTTGATTCGAAGAGGGGTAGTGTCTCTGTTCGTCTTCTTTTGTATGACTCTTCCGAGGTTAGGACAATGTTTTCCTCTCTGCTTTGAGTGTGCTGTGTTGTTGTTGTTGTTATGTGATTGTGGCGGTCGCCATAGCCTCTGTGTTCTGCTCCGCTGGTCTACATGATTGATTACGAGTCTTGAGTTTGTTGCTTCTGGGACAAAAATAAAAAACCTGTTGTGAATTTACAGCCCGTGCTGAAGAACAGTAACAGCCGATGCATGTACCCCAACACAGGGGGTGTAACATTTGCACGAAGACCCTTCTCCGCCCTGGCTATTGCTTTCCTCGGTCTCTACAAATGAAAGTGCAAGCGCATTTGTCCCCCACCCCCAACCCCATCCCTGTTTTGGATTGAAAGTTACCGGTACCTCAAACAGTCTAATTTCTCTTTTAAAACATTCAGTCCGTTCGATAAAAATCTGTGCTAGCCCCGTGCGGGGCTTTACTGAGCATGTGCAGACAGGCTGGTTTGGTGCTGCCTGTGGTGCAGCATTGAAGGGCTCTAAAATTCGGACAGAAAGTGAAGCCACGCCCTAGCGCAGAGCTGGACCAATGACTGGCTAAAACGAGTGGCATATGCAAATGAGCGCGACCCCCATGCCCCCTATGCAATAGTTCCTTGTGCAAGTCATTAATGTGTAAAAGTGATATTGTTATGTAATTGCATAACGTGTGTGAACATGTATGCATGTGTGTGTGCGTGTGTGTAACTGTGCATAACAACAGAACATCAGCAAAGTGAACGCAATGGCAACGAAATCAGCTCGGTTAGAATTGCTGTAACGTCAGCGGAAATGGTTTCTACACATTTCTATAATCCATCCCTACATTCGTCTTTCGTTCTCCTCCGTCGTTCTTCATCTGGACTCCTGCGGATCGCCCTTGTCTTTCTTTGGCTCTTCCGTGGCCCTGCCCCTTTCGTCTGGCTCGGAATTCTCCCTGGCCGCCTGATTGGATGGTCCGGGAGTAGAGGTGGAGTCGGAGCCTCCGCCGGCCAGGCCTCCTGTGATTTCAGAACTGCCGGCGGTCTGCATGATCTTCTGCCTTACTTCGCGGATCTTCAGCTGCAGGCAAACCTTGCTGGGAAACGTGTCCGAGTAGCGAGCTTGGAAGGCAGCGGTGGCTTGCGCTGTAACAGAAAAGGTATACGCCATTGTTTAAAATCACACATAGATGACAATGAATACAGATGTAAACAGAGTCTAATGTTTTGAACTTCGAGATGTGGTTGAGTGGTCGAAAATGCAGCATATAATGGGTGCCGTGGCCTAATGGCTAGAGTTGACTTGGGATACAAAGGTCACAGTTTTGAGTCCCGATAGTGGCAGGGATCTAGGTTTGGGGAGTGAATATACAGCACTCTCATCCACCCTCAATATCAAAGCTGAGATGAGTCCCTTGAGCAAAGCACTGAAGCCCCAACTGTTCGTAAGTGTTTCATGAGAGTCACTTTGGATAAAAGTGCATTGCTAAATGCTAAAAGTCACAATGAAATCAACATTTAATCTTCATACTTTTATTTGTATATAGTAGTGCTTGTTATAAACGATGACGTATCTGTGCACTTCGTTATTTTGTAAAACTTTATCTTCGGAATCTTAATCAAATATCATAACCTTCTCTTTGGTCTCTCGTTTCTGCTCTGCCTTCAGTGCAATCTCTTGATTTTGTTCGCAACACGCTTCTTTCAACAATCCAATCGGTTCCCAAAGAATGAAATCATGCACCGGCCTACATTTTTGTTTTCTAATTTCAGTACCATTTTATATGGATGTACGTCATGATAGAGGAAAAAAGCATCATAACTTCTGTTTCATGGCGACTTGGATCTTGGAACCGGCGATTCTTTGTATGGGAGTCAGTTGCTCTAACAAGGACGCTAAAGACCATGGCCTGCATTTTACCTTCATAGCACTTTGCTAGCTGGCCTCCATTACACTCACCCCCTTAAACCTCACTCCCATCCCGGACGAGCCCCCACATGTAACCCACGGGTCCTACTGCACCCAACCCGGTCTGAGCAGGGATCGAACCGACGATTCTTTCTAGCGAATCTTTCGGTTGCTCTAACAAAGAGGCTAAAGACCATGGACTCTAGCGTCTGTTGCTAGAGCACCTTTAGAGGTCAGGGGAGTGAGGTTTACCTGCATAGCACTTCGCTAGCTGGCCTCTGTTACACTCACCCCCCTAAGCCTCCCTGCCATCCTGGACGAGCCCCCACATGTAACCCACCGGTCCTACTGCACCCAACCAGGTCTAAGCTGAGATCAAACCGGCGATTCTTTGCATGGGAGTGAGTTGCTATAAAAAGGAGGCTAAAGACCATGGCCTCTAGCGTCTGTCGCTAGAGCACCTTTAGAGGTTAGAGGAGTGAGCTTTGCCTGTATAGCACTTCGCTAGCTGGCCTCTGTTACACTCACCCCCCTAAGCCTCACTACCATCCTGGACGAGCCCCCACATGTAACCCACCGGTCCTACTGCACCCAACCTGGTCTGAGCTGGGATCAAACCGGCGATTCTTTGCATGGGAGTCGGTTGCTATAAAAAGGCTAAAGACCATGGCCTCTAGCGTCTGTCGCTAGAGCACCTTTAAAGGTTAGAGGAGTGAGGTTTACCTGCATAGCACTTCGCTAGCTGGCCTCTGTTACACTCACCCCCTAAGCCTCACTCCCATCCCGGACGAGCCCCCACATGTAACCCACCGGTCCTACTGCACCCAACCCGGTCTGAGCTGAGATCGAACTGGCGATTCTTTGCATGGGAGTCGGTTGCTCTAACAAGGAGGCTAAAGACCATGGCCACCTTTAGAGGTTAGAGGAGTGAAGTGTACCTGCATAGCACTTTGCTAGCTGACCTCCGTTACACACAGATAATGTCATTTTTGCAGTGGAATCAGTGATTAGATCCAACCAGACAGGGACAAATTGGCAGCTGTAGCAAGTCTGAAGTTCACTCAAACTACTTCTATACTTAAGCAGCAAGTTTTAAACCGAATGTTGAACCTATTGTAGTATACGGTTTGCGATCTCTGTTACATTAAGTGTGTTTACTGTCACTGTCAAATTCCGATTGAAGTCAAAATTTATGTTCATTTTGCTAGCTCACATTGTTATTCTTAATGTGAACAATTAATCCCTGCAAGTCCCTTAGTTTGTTAGGAGGGAATGATGCGTAAAAGAAAGCCACGCCTCCTACAATATTGTGTTTCAGCTGAAAGTACATCAACATACTGAAATAAAAGTCTTGGCAACTTCTGGTTCATGGGGACTTTAAAGTGTGGGTTTTTTCTTTATCTGCATCTTCTCTATACTGGAAGAAGGGTATCTTGAGGGGCAGGGGCAGTTGTGTCCTAATGGTTAGGGAGAATGGTGCAAAATGGAACGGTCACGACAGGAATTGAAGATGGAGAAGTTAATGAACCGCACTCTAAACATTTCCGATATCCAGATAAGGTGGCCCTGAGTAAGGCACCTAACCCCTAATTGCTCCTTGGGTGCTGGAAGGAATAGCTGTCCACTGCTCAACTGGGTGTATACTCACTGTGTTTGTGTGTGTTGTGCTCTCACTCCTCACTCAAAATGTGTGCGCGCACTTGTATACGTTAAAATCTGAGGACCAATTTCGAGTACAGGTAAAACCCATACTTGACAAGGCTCACTTCACTTCATGTTACCTGAGGGGAAGAAGCCATGCTCCTGGAAGAGCTGCATGACGAGAGCACGCCGCTGATCCAGCATCCGACGCAGAGAAGAGGGCGGCACACGGTCCAGCTCTTCCAAAATATGCTCGGTCTCTCCAACTGATAAACAGAAGACCCAGACACATTGTTGTTTAGGTATGGGTTAATAAGGTTGCTTTCATAAATGAAAATGAACCTACCAGTCCTATCGAAGGTAAAGATGTCCCCTTCACACTTGGCAGCACTCTTGGGTGTATTGGGTTCGGAGCTGCAGCTCGACAGACGACGATTCTTCCTCCTAGGTGAAGTGGGGTCATCGGTGGAGTCTAGATCTGCAAGATGGAGAAAAAGAGAAGCAGAATAATTAGATTAATTGTGATTAATTGCATACAAAATAAAAAGTAGTTTTGGCAAAACTGTTGTTAGTGTGTAAATTCTGATCTAAGTGGTAAGATGAGCACACCTTTTGTTTTCCGGGATTCACTCACACTTCAGAATAGCTTTCTATGTAGCTTTCATTATATTCCTCTATCATTTCAAGAAGGAATCAACGCTTCTTTGTTGTGTTTTGGACAGCTGTTCTGAAACATGTTCTTCTGAGGAAATATCAATAATCTTTGCTCTAGGTTAGGCCATGACTCATTTTGAAAGGCTTTAGCTAAACAAACACTGCTGTTTTTTTACGCAGTGTATGTAATAGCTCATCATACACTGTGATTAAGCTTGGTTGTTGGTCTGTTGGATCAAATTGCTTTCTCGCTACAAACAATTTGCTCCAAATTTGCTTGCAAGTGAACTGAGACCACCTCGATCAGGTGATTTTGATTGTTTTTAGTCCAGATCTTGCATCTTGCGACTCTTAAGTGTGCTTCACACAGGTGAGTGGGCTTTACAAACCACATGTAGGAGACACACTCTTTTCCTCTTCAAATGTACCAGACACCTTTTTTTATGTACCTCATATTTTTGAAAACATTGTGCAATTCTGAGTGTGCTCGGTATGAATGTGAGAGTTTATGGGTGTTTCCCAGTACTTGGTTGTGGCTGAAAGGGCATCCATTGTGTAAAACATATGTTGGAATAGTTGGCAGTTCATTCTGCTGTGGAAACCCCTGATAAATAAGGGACTAAGCCGAAGGAAAATGAATGAATGAAAACCATTCATTCTCATGGCAAAATGTGTGTTCGGTATGATCAAGGCCTAAATCTGCCAATATACCACAACAAAAACACACATAACAAATAATAGTACAACTATCATTGTCAAAAAAATAACATACGCTCGCATTCATAAGAAAACCATTCAGAAAAGATGCCTTGTGCAAACATTGTGCAATTCTGAATGTGCTCTGCACAGGTGAGTGGGCTTTACAAACCACTTGTAGGCGACACACTCGTTTCCTCTTCAAATGTACCAGACACCTTCTTTTATGTACCTTATACTTCTTGAAAACGTGCAATCCTGAGTGTGCTCTTTGCATGTGAGTGAGCATGACAAACCACTTGTAGGCGACACACTCTTTTCCTCTTCAAATGCACCAGAAACCTTCTTTTATGTACCTCATAGTTCTTAAAAATATTACGCAATTCTAAGTGTGCTCTGTGCAGGTGAGTGGGCTTGACAAACCCCTTGTAAGTGATACTCTATTCCTCTTCATATGTACCAGACACCTTCTTTTATATACCTCATAGTTCTTGAAAACATTGTGCAAATCTGAGTGTGCTCTGCGCAGGTGAGTGGGCTTTACAAACCACCTGTAGGTGACACTTTTTCCTCATATGTACCAGACACCTTCTTTTATGTACCTCATAGTTCTTGAAAACATTGCACACAGGTGAGTGGGCTTGACAAACCACCTATTAAACACACTCTCTTCTCTTTCAACTCCCCAACCTCCAAAAAGACGTGTAGATGTACTAATGTAGACTTGTCACAGCATTTATATACTGCAACTTTCTGTTAATCTGAAGTGCTTCTTTTATCCGCGCGTGTAAGTCGCTTTAGATAAAAAAATCTGGTAAATCAGGGGTCTCAAACTCACGGTCCGCGGGCCAAATGCGGCCCCCGGGACGATAGTTTGTGGCCCCCGCCTTAATTTGAAAGTTATATATATATATAACTATATGTATGGCACTTTACAGTGTTGTGTGCGGAGCTGAATGAACCTACCAATCACGGTGGGGTATATGGCTCTCGGAGGCGGGACATCGGCTTGACGCAGGCAGAGAAACATTTCTCAGTGAGTGAAAGTTACTGCAGCAAGTAGCTGCTGGCTGCCTCGTTTCTATCGGGCACACAATTTCCGGTAACCCAGACCAATTAGTTATAATTAGTTATTTTAATAATATGTGTGTTGTTATAATCAGTTGTTACAAATGATACGGTCACACCGTTACTTGTGAAAACAAGTTAAAACAAATGAAA
>CAIGQQ010006515.1:2428290-2445731 GCA_903798035.1 Danio albolineatus | reverse complement strand
TCTAAAGGGGCTATTAATATTGACCTTAAAATAGTTTAAAACCATTTTTAAAAAGTGCCTTTATTCTAGCTGAAATAAAACAAATAACACTTTCTCTAGAAGAAAGAGTAAAATAGGAAATACTGTGGAAATTAGGGGGCTAATAATATTGATCTTAAAGGTGCAGTATGTAAGGCTGACACCCAGTGGTTGAACTAGGTATTGCACACATGCATTAAAACAAACTCAAGAGCAGGTTGCCAGATTGAGGACACCAATGGGAGCAAGCCTGACTCTCAAGCCTAAAGGCTAATTTAAGTTGTGTTCTAAATAAAAGCAATGACACGCAATAGAAGGATTATTTTCCATATTAAAAGGAGTTTTTGTCCTAACCAACCTCTGCATTTTTATATTTTAGAAACACTTTCTTTTTCTTGCAGCTGAATAACAGGATAAACTGACAATGATCAGCTCATGTACACCTCAAGTGCTTTATTCAGTGTTAAATGCAGAGGTGGGTAGTAGTGAATTACATTTACTTCGTTACATTTATTTAAGTAAAATTATTGGGTAACCTGTACTTTTTGAGTACATTTAATAATGTGTAGTTTTACTCTTAAGTAAATTATTATAAAAAAATCATTACTCTTACTCCGCTACATTTGTCAGCGTTCCTCCGTTACTGTCAAATGATAATAAATATGATTTATGACTTGTTTGCAAATATCACAAGGCGCTGCACTGGAGAGGTTGTGTCGCGAGAGGTTACTATATTTGTCATATTTATATTATTTGCTAATTAGTGACCACCTCATGTGAAACTCTGAATCAGCGTCTCATTTAGGAGGTTGAAATGTCCGCTGGAGGGCGCAGCGGGCACATGCTTTAAGAGACTTCCTGATCGGGAAGTGAAATGCGTTGTTTTCCCCAAAGGCAACCTGGGGTGCTGACATATCAATGGCTAAACTGGTAGTGGACGGGTTAAAAGAACCGATTCCAACACATAACGCCCATTTTAAAAGCACAATATCTGACTTCAGCATTGTTTTTCAGACAAACAAGAATGTTCATTTGGCATGTTTCTTAAATATCTGCAAACATATAATGGAAGTTTTATGCTATAAAAGAGTCAAAATGTACATGCAGCACCTTTAAAATGTTTACAATAAAGCTGCTTTTATTCTAGCCAAAATAAAACAAATTTCTCCAGAAGAAAGAATATTATGGGAAATACTGTGCAAAAATCCTTGCTCTGATAAACATCATTTGGGAAATATTTGAAAAAAATTCTAATAATTTTGACTTCGACTGTAAATGTGTTGTTATTAGAGTTAGATAGTACCACAAGTCAACGTACCTTACTTCCTGGAGCACCGTTTTGAACAGGAAGAGGCGGGCCCACCAGGGAAATTGGCTGCGGAGGTGTAGATCCTGTTCCGACAGTTGCCATGGGAACCAGCATCTTGCTCTGCAGGACTGGGGACTGCGCTTGAACTGAGCAGAGAGATGAACACTACTGATATAGCGCAGACCGAGAATAGACTTGATGAACTAACTGCCTAATTTGCCAAACGCTGTCTGCAGAATCCTGCTCCGTGTGAGAGCGAGAAACCACATTAAATCCACTTAAAAGGCATGAATGCAGACACGCTAAAGAATGTGGACACTACAGGGTTCCCACGTTGTGAAGTGAATTTCAGTGACTTGTTCATAAATTAGTAATTTTCTGAACTGGCTTCACTGAATCAGTGAAAAGTAGCAATTCACTCAAATATCGGGATTTGTTTACTCAAAAAGCTATTTCAGTTGCTGAGATTCACACCCAGAGGTTTTGTTTTGTTAAACTCAAAGCTATTAAAGAAACTATAAACATTAATGCTGTCAAAATAATCAATATTATTAGTTATATTCCTCTATTTTAGCGATTATTTGAGAATTTTTAGATTGGATCCTAATAAACTGGATGTTAAATCGGATGTTTTTTGGCTCATCGCTTCAGAATCCATTGGGTTTTCTCCATTGGTTAGGTTCATTAAGGCATACAGTGGGGGAAGTAAGTATTAAATATGAGCACGTCCTATTTTTTTCCTGGGAATAATTTCTCTAAAAAAGCTGTTGACAAGCAATTGAACCAGATTTGATTTAAAAAACAAACAATACAAACATAAGTTATGATAAATACCAACATTAGTTATGTGTAATAACACTAGAATGGCACAAAGATAAAGTACTGAAGTATTAAAATGTATTTAATACTTATATATAATACCAATATAAAAGGCTTTATTGGTAATGGCGGCTTAAAGACACCTCTCATATGAAGAATAAATCAGCTCAGGTGTCAGTTTTTTACAGACTTCAACAGAGTGTAAAATTCTTGATGGTTGATCAAATCTGATCTTTATTTTGTTTTCTATTGGATTCGGGTCAGGGGATTGGCTGGGCCATTCTGCAACTTGATTTTCTTTCTCTGAAAGCATTCGAAAGTTTCCTTGTCTGTGTTTTAGATCATTGTCTTGCTGAAAAGTCCACCCTGGTTTCATCTTCATCATCCTGCTAATGTGGATGTTGGACTGAGGGAGTGAATATTCATTTACAGTGATGAAGGGCAGAGGGTTGCTGAATAACAGAGATTTCAGCTGCTGTCTGGGCTTTCACTGCCTTTCTACACTTCCCTTTCTTCATGTGTTCAATACTTTTCCCCTGTGACATTTCATTGTATTACACATAATTTAATTTGTAAACTAATTACTTTTGTTTTCTTTGCATCCTACAATCGTTAGAATTTCAAGTCAACGGCACCTTTAGAAATATGTTTTATTAGAAAAACGGTGACATGTTCAATACTTCTTTCCCCCACTGCATACAAAAACGGCAATGGTGCTCAGACCTGCACTAAAAAGGAGGTGTTTCAACCTATTTCCAAAAAAATCTCTGGAGCAGGTGAGAGAAAAGGTTGAGGTGAGAAAACAATCACCCAAAAGACCAAGAAAAGATATCATCCTTCATAACAGTAAACGTGTTACATAAAATGCAGCAGTGCCTGATTCTGTAAATGAGCACATTAGTTACTGCAGCTGAAACCAAACAGCACTGCTTCATCTTGTGTTGAGTAACTGCTCCACTCTGTGAACTGCAAAAATGTTACTCTGTTTCATAAATTTTTAAATATGACTAAATGTATATCATTTATCAGTTACAGACGGAAATGAGAGCTAATGACCAAAATAAACAGGAAAAAATTACATAAATCAGTGCACTCTGACCAACAAGAGGACTGTTTTACTCCCATGTGACTTGTATGTGAATATTTTGGTGCACTTGGGCAACATTTTGAACTGAACAAAGAAAAAAAAGCAACTTTGTAACAACTTAAGTCTCCATTTCAAAACAAAGCAAACAATCTACAGGTCTGAAAAAGCCCTTACGGTGCATTCACATCGAGCGTCAGTGTCAACGCTTGACGGAGGGCGTGTCTGAAGCTTGGTGTGGATGCGATCGTCATAGCAGTGTCAGCCAATGAAATTAGACTGCAATTGGGTACTGTCTGAGCTAGGGTATTTGCATAAAGTGATCTGATTGGCTGACGCTTCTACTGGCGCTTACAATTAGTTCGGCAATGCTTGATATCACCCATTCAAAGTGAATAGGAAGCGTTGACTGTGAATGTGAAAGGATACAGGTTAACATCCACTGCTGTATGGATATCTGTTATGTTAATGTACAAAATAAACCTGATTTAACGTCAACAAACCGAGATTGAAGCGTATTTTTTGCTGACACGCGGCTGTGGTGATGAAGTAAAGCTGAAGTGAATCGCTGTAGTTCATTACAAACATGCACTGTTTTAAACACGTGTTAAACTTGTGAAACTCACTCTTGATCACATCTGATGATGATTTGTGACCTTCGCGAACTGAACAGACCTTTTTTTCCCAGTTGCTTTGCGCACGTCCTGACTTGTTGATATGATTATACGCGTTACTACGGAGCAGGGGCGCCGCTAAGGGGGGAAAGTTAGGACGATTCTAAGGGCCCATGTACTTTAGGGGCCCACAGAGATCTGCTTTATAATTAATAACAGTACTATAATGTAATATAAATTATGAATGTATCTCTAAATTACATGTAAAACAATTTATTAGAAATAATAAAAAAAAAAATACGGCTTATATCTACCCATCGTGTCTGTCACTGTCAAATTGCCCCCCCCCCCCCCCCTTTTTTTTACTGTATGGTTCAGTCCATCAGTAGCCGGAAGAGAGTTGATGCTTTGTTGAGTGCGATCGTCAGGTAAACTGTCAAAGCAGCGACGTCCTCGAGGTTAACATCAGCTGCGTCCCAAATCACATACTTATGCACTACTCTACGCCATTGTGTGGTATAAATAGTGTAAGTAGTGCGTTCACACTGAAAAGTCTAAAAATAATAAGTGCACTTTAATTACCCGGATGATGCACTCAGCATCATTTATGGGTCTCGGCTTATTTATGGGTCTCATTGTAATATAATTTAATGTCTTATTGATTTTTGTCACTGTTCCAGTGTATTGCACATTGAATGAGACACTATTGCAGTACAGTTATTTAAAAAGTTACACATTTGGTGTTTTGTGTGTTTAGAAATGTACAATTTTCCGTGAATATTTGATTTTTGTTGCTTTTTTTGTACTACATTTACATTTGAACAATAAATCATCTGCTAGCTACAGTCATGGCCATTCTCTTACTAAATACTAATAAGTAGTGGACAAAATCAATAATAAAATGCACAGGTCAGTATAACTACATTGCAGACAAAGAGTTTGGATAGCTAGCTTGGTAGTAGGGGGCGCATCCTCATATTTTTTCATGGGGCCCAAAATTGCTAGCGGTGCCCCTGCTACGGAGACATGTTAATACGCAGCTGTCAATCAATTCGGTAAGCGGGGGGACCGCACTTCTACATAAAGTTGCGGTCGGTCTCAAAACCGCTCCATTTGGTCCACCGTTTTTATGCTGTTAAATTGAAAAAAAAGGACTGGGTGTGTTTATATCACCCCAAAATGACCGTCTATATACACTATACCTACACATATGTCTGTCCAAACAGCTTAAAAAGTAGATTTTTTTTAATAGGTGCCCTTTAAAGAAAGCCAAATTTCATATAATTACTTATATTTACTACAATGATCTGTAGTTGATGTGGGAACCCTGTGGTCTTTAACCAATCTCGCAAGTCGAGTCTAACTTTACCACCACAACTGAACCGTAAATCTCACCTCCTCCAGGACTGACTCCACCCATTGCTGGGACTGAAGCGTATCGTATTCCTTGCCCCGCCCCTGAATGCACTCCATTGGCTAGGGTCACGTGGGTGGGTGTGGCACCGGGTAAAGCCAGGACACTGGAGGCCTGTTGGGTCTGCTGGGTGGAGGGACTGTTGGGATTGGCAGCTGCGGGCAGAGTTGGTAGGATGTACTGCACCTGTGTTACAGGTTTGCCACCACTAGGGGGCGTAATAGAGGCGGCAGGGAGAAACTGGTGATGGAGAAGAGGGAGGGGCACTGCACTGTTATTAGGGGCCCCGTTGCATGGAGTAGGATGGGGTGGGGTGATGAGCTGAACGGTGGGTTGGTTAGAAAAGGTTCCTCCAAGGACTAGACCAGTAACTAAGCTTCCTTGCCCGCTAGGTTTGGGAGAAGAGGAGGGAAAGTACCCACCTCCTCCTGCACCGCCGGCACCGATCAATAGCTTGCCATCTAGAGGAAGGGTCCCGACAGCCACACCCCCATCAACTGGCTTGCTGGCGATGGGAACCGGGGTGCTAGTGATGGGTCGAACAACATTGGTCACTACAGTGGGGGCCATCCTGACGGTGCCCTGTGAATGGTACGCCCCTGCGTCATGCAGCAACGTGGAATTTATATGAGTAACAGAGGCTGAATTGGCGTGGAATGGAACTTGCCCTCCTCCACCTCCTCCTTCGCCTTCTTTGGGCCCGCCATTATCCAGATCTGCACCGCCCAGCCCTCGCTTTTTCTTCTTCGCTAGGTTCTCTTCATGCCCTTCTTCATGTTTGTTGGCAGTTGAAGTGAATGTCAATGAGGAATGGACGACGGGTGTGAAGGTGCGCTGGAGGGAAGACCATCAATGACATGAGATTACCGTTATATATGGATATTCATTCACATTCTTGTCAGAAAATTAAATTACGTTACATTATTTAGAATTCAAATGGGTGTAATGGACAATTAGAGGAATCTACCTTAAAAAAAACAACTTCAATTTTGTTTTGGCATTATATTTATGCATATTAGTTACTAGTTAATTAGTTAAAGTAATCAGCAACTAATAAAGTTATAGCAACTAATAACCTAAGTTATTCTGATTTTGATTGTAATACAATGATGTTCACTTTTGAAACAATTATTGTGAAAAGCGCTACACAAATAAACTTGAATTGAATTTTCTGACACTCGTTTTCTAAACTAACTAGGACTGCATTAGAGCTGCACGGTATTGAAAAAACTGACATTCCGATATTTTATTTTTCTATGATATATATTGCAATATTGAATATATAATTTCACTAGATTAAATGAATATGTCTATTTGGAAAGAATTCATTATCCATACTCCATAATCCAATCATTGGGATGATTTTGTAAGGGAGTGCATCTACATAAACTATATATCACTGAGAAATATAGTACAGCAACAACACTGCAAAAAAAATATCTCTCTGGATGGATGGATGGACGGACGGACGGACGGACGGACGGACGGACGGATAAATAGACTAATAGACAGACAGACAGACAGACAGACAGACAGACAGACAGACAGACAGACAGACAGACAGACAGACAGACAGACAGACAGACAGATAGATAGATAGATAGATAGATAGATAGATAGATAGATAGATAGATAGATAGATAGATAGATAGATAGATAGATAGATAGATAGATAGATAGATAGTGCTATATGATTTTCTGGAAGTCTAGCAACATTTATAATCAAAATGTAATAAACAAATGTAAAATAACAGCATATAGTAGATATACATAAATTTTCCTCAACGTTAAAACGTAATTTATTTTGCCTGAATACGTTTAATCTGAATGAAATGATAAAAACGCACAGAAATAACAAATGTTTTTGTAACTTCATGGTTAAATGTTGCAAAATCTCCACAAATCATGAGTGTTTTCCAAAATCTGGTCAATAATAATACTGATTTAACATAGCAGATCCTCCAGCGATGTGACTATTGTGGAAGTGCACATTGCGGTCTCAATGCTGGAACGATATATTGTGCAGCCCTAGACTGCATTAAATCTATCCCTGTTTTAATTTTTTTTTTTTTATTACATGCATTTTTAGAAAATCAAACCCATGGTTTTCAAACCCAAACTAATGTTCAATTATTTTATCACCCAGAAGGTTTATTATCATAAAACCCTTTGATAATAGACTACTTTTACTATGCTTTTTTAGTACTATTTTGTAGAATAAAATGTAATCACTGTTTTGTATAGAAAAGCTCCATGAAAACACAACAGAATAAAATTACAGCATACTAGTTTTGGAACAAAGATTAAAAAAAGCTAACACAGAAGTTTACCTCAAGAGTAAAAACCTGAAGAAATAGATGTTACTATCTAAAACAAACAAATACACAGACACTAAAAATGATCTGATTTCATGAATAATTAAATGAGAGCAAATATCATTTCTGTTGCCATGGTAATGAGGCTTATCTAATTGAAAGCATATTTCTCAACAAGGGATTGATGTTCCTTTCACCAGCGAAATACAAAGCCCCTTTCACACATACAGACCTTTCCAGAAAATTACCGGCAATTTTCCGGAAAGGTCTGTATGTGTGAACAGGCCCTTTTTGAAAATACCGGTAAATTAGTTCCGGTAATTTTCCGGAAAGAGAAGTTGTAACATAACCGTTAATTTGCTGCGCTGTGTGAACGCAGAAGGAATATTGCCGGAAAGAGCGAGAGACTTCTACTCCAGACAATCAGGACATTCAGGCACATTCACTTCCGAGCTGTTTATGAAAATAAAAGCCTTTGAATATTTTTCCAGACACATTTAGCTGCCAGTTGTTATATAGTCAAATAACATTTCTATGTTCCCTCTTAATACCAACTGTGTTAGTTATCGATAAAATGCCTATGATAAACCACTGTTTGTTTACCTTCAAGCACTGCTTCACTTGATTGACGTGTGTGCACGTGAAGGAGGCGGTGAGCGCCAGCACACACATATGATGTATATCTAGTCATGCTAAAGTGTTCCTCCATCGAAGTTGTTAACAATACTTATTCATCTACAGCATGCCCAAACTTTTTCTTACGAAGGACCAAAACCAACTTGATTGAGGGGGGTGGGTCGAAGTTAAATATACTAAATCTATTAAATTGTAATTTCATATTTTACTAATATTGAAAAATAAATAGAAAAAATTACTTTGATCATATTATTAATTATAATTTTTTAAACATATATATTATTTAAATATCCATCCATCCATTTTCTTTTCGGCTTAGTCCCTTTATTAATCCAGGGTCACCACAGCGGAATGAACCGCCAACTTATCCGGCATTTGTTTTACGCAGCGGATGCCCTTCCAGCCACAACCCATCTCTGGGAAACACATCCATACATTCTCATTCGCACACATACACTATGGACAATTTAGCTTACCCAATTCACCTGTACCGCATGTCTTTGGACTGTGGGGGAAACCGGAGCACCCGGAGGAAACCCACGCAACCACGGGGAGAACATGCAAACTCCACACAGAAATGCCAACTGACCCAACCGGGACCTGGCCCAACCGGGATTATTTAAATATATTTAAATTTATTTAAACAAACTTACAATAAAAACATAAACAAAAACATTTATAACACAATGTTGTTCAATAAGTCAAGCTGCCTTTGCCTTGATTTGCTCGTCGATGTCTTGTGTATTGTCCTCAATCTTTGAGTGAGCCCGCAGGCCCTACTTTGGGCATCTCTGATCTACAGAATTAGTAATATATTCAAATGTATTCAATTTTTTGCTGCGGTTCGCGCTTCTGCCTTTGGATGTCTCTGGGAAAAAGCAGCTGCATTAATGCCAAAGCTTTAAATAAAAGTGAAACATCAACAAAAACCCGACCCCTTGTTTACAAATACAAGCGCAGCCATTTGGAGGTCATTTCTGGTTGATAATGTCAGAATTTAACGGTATTTTGGAATAGATGTGTGAACGGTTTTTCCGGAAAAATTCCGGAACATCCTTGCCTGTGTGAACAGCGTTTTTTTGAGTTTACCGGTAAAGTTGTTCCGGTAATATTCCTGCTATTTACTGGTATCGCTGTGTGAAAGGGGCTAAAAACTTTACTCAGTACATCACAGCTGGATGTGGATAGTTGGTGAAAAATACTGCCATTTTTAAACGCCACATATTTAGCTTAAACAGTTGAAGTCAATATGATTAGCCTTCCGGTCAATTTTCTTTTTTTTATATATATTTCCTAAATTATAAGCAAGAAATGTTTCACAATATTTTCTAAAATATTTTTTTCCTCTGGAGAAAGTCTTATTTGTTTTATTTTAGCTACAATAAAGCAGTTATTAATTTTTTAAAAACCATTTTAAGGTCAATATTAGTAGCCCCTTCAAGCAATAGGGTTATATTATAACCTGCCTAATTACCTTAACTTGCCTGATTAACCTAATTAAGCTTTTAAATTGTCCTTTAAGCTGAATGCTTGGAAAATATCTAGTGAAATATTAAGCACTGTCATCATGGCAAAGATAAAATAAATCAATTATTAGGAATTAGTTATTTAAAGTATTGTTTCATAACTGCACAAATAGCAATAACAAGAATTCATTCAACTAGGTTTAGCTTAACTGCGGGAAACACTACTTGACATCTGAAGTCAACTACCCGTGTGCTGCATTAGATGTTACCTTGCTGTCAGCCTCATCTGCGTGCTCGTTTTCATCATCGCTGTCTGTCACTCTCTCCTTACACTTCAAGTCAATGGAGCCCTCTGCAAACGAGTCTTCTGCGGAGGAATCACACGTTAGCTGTGAGACTAGGGCTTGCGTTTCTCACACTCAGGGGACTGAAAAAGCTGAGCAATGAGGAGAATTTGCCTTTCCAAAAAGAATTAATGGATGGTGGTACATCAGAGAGCACAGAGCTCGTGGGAGACACAGACTCGAGGACTGACTAATACCGAAACTATGAGAACAGTCATGCAAAACGCTTGTAACATCAAAACAAAATGCCTGAAAGATAATAGTTTTCTGATGGTGGGTACGTTCTACATGCAACAGCGTTATCTGCAGATCAGGGTTTTTTACTGCGTATATAAAAAGTGAGTTGTTGTTTTTTTTTTTCTGGAAGGACTTTATAATTGGTGTAACAATAAATTCTAAACATGATTTGTTTGGACGGATAATGCTGAGCTCATGATTCAGCCTTGAAAATGTCCACTCGCTGCTTGGCTAAAAATGCAGAGCTGTGTTAGAAACATATGCTTGCTCTCTGAGTGCCTGAAAAATGTACAATTTAGAAGTTAATGTAAAATGATTAAATGAAAAGTAATGTTTTAAATTTATTTATAATTTATAAAGAAGGAATTCCAAATATCTAAATATTATATTAATAATGTATTATATTATATTGTATTAATTATATTATATTATATTATATTATATTATATTATATTATATTATATTCATTATTTTTATTTTATATTTATTATATTTATTATATTAATTATACTTATTTTATTATATTAATTATATTACATTATTTTATATTATATTATATTGATTACATTTTATTGTATTAATTGTATTAATTATATTAATTGTATTAATTTTATTTATTGTATTAATTATATTTATTATATTATATTATATTATATATTATATTATATTATATTCATTATTATATTATAATATATTATATTATATTATATTATATTATATTATATTATATTATATTATATTATATTATATTCATTATTTTATATTATATTATTATATTTAATAAATTATATTAATTGTATTTATTTTATATTATATTCATTATTATATTATATTATATTATATTATATTATATTCATTATTTTATATTATATTATATTATATTATATTATATTATATTATATTATATTATATTATATTATATTATATTATATTATATTATATTATATTATTCATTAATTTTCCTTCGGCTTAGTCCCTTTATTAATCAGAGGTCACCACAGCAGAATGAACCACCAACCTATCCAGCATATGTTTAACATTGTGGATGCCCTTTCAGCTGCAACCCAACACTGGAAAACACCCATACACACTCATTCACACACATACACTACGGCCAATTTAGCTTATTCAATTCACCTATAGCGCATGTCTTTGGACTGTGGGGGAAACTGGAGCACCCGGAGGAAACCCACACCAACACAGGGAGAACATGCAAACTCCACACAGAAATGCCAACTGACCCAGCCGGGACTCAAACCAGTGACCTTCTTGCTGTGAGTGCTAATCACTGAGCCACCGTTTTGCTTAAAAGTATCTAATAAATGCACATATCTTACCTATGACATCATCATCCCCCTCTTCACAGATCACCATGTGCTCTTCATCACTGGTCACATCCTCACTGGGGCGGCGCGGGCGAGCAGGAGGACGTGCCTGAAACAAACTCCCGCTGTCCAGCTCTCTCTCCTTCTCCCTCCTCTCTAGAGTGTGCACGGCGCTCTGGGAAAAAGCACGGGGCCGCTGAAGCTGTCCTGCTAGTGACCGTCCGTGACTGTCGGACGGAGGTGAAGTCCAGCTGGGTCCTGCTCCTTTGTGTTCTGCACCCTGAGACGTGGAATGAGGCTCTGGGGAAGCAGAGAAAGTTAATGATTCTGGATCAGCTGCATTTCACACTACTATATGCACTCAGAGTTTCGCAAGACCAACAAACACCCACGCATATAAACAAACACCCACACGGACCTGTGCTTTCAGACACGCTGCGCTCGCGAGCTTCTTTGGCCCCTGGAGTTCCCCGGCCCTCAGACAGGGACTTCCTTCGGTCCTTGTTACACCATTTCCAATCAGGGTGAGCCCGGAAATGAGCCTCCTTCACCTACAAGAGTGTGAAACTTAATGGTTAATATTAGAGTTATGAGTAGGGCCAGACGGAATCTGCGGGCATTTTTTGCTATTTCTGCGGAGTATTTTGTTAAAAATCTGCTGATTTATGCGGAATGATTTTGGGAGTATCATAAAAAAAAAATGTATATATGAAATAAAAAGTAATACCTTTGTAACTTTTATTTAATGTTTACGATGCGAATCCAATTAGTTCCACTTTATTTGGTAAACAAAGCAAGTCTCTCATTTAAAATCTTTACTAAAAGACAGAAAATAGTATTTTACAAGCTGTATTGTAAATAAATCTTATGAATATTTTCGTATTAGTCAATATTATTACTGAAATTAATAAAAAAAACTGAATAAATATAAATTTACACACATTTACACCAGTAAATAAACAGAATCAATGATGGGCTAAAAATCTGCGGAAATCTGCGAAATTCTGCGCGCGCAGATTCCGTGTGGCCCTAGTTATGAGATAAAAAACATACTGGCTTTCAGAAGTGCAACACTTTGATTATGCTAAGGTTGGGCGATGTCGACCAGTTTGGCATCGTACGATGTCTAATGTGAAACATCGCAATGAACGATGGCATCGGCGTCACAGGTGGCAGTGAATTAATTATTCATAAATAATAAATTAATTCATATCTAAGTAATAATTTGTAGCCTACCGTTTCAACTACCTGACCCGCATGGTTTTTGTTTTACCCATAACCTGTGAATGGTTGAAGCCATGGTGGGCGGAGTCGCACACTATAAAAAGAGCACCTCACTTTCAGTTCGGGGTGGGAGTCGTAGGAGTTTAGAGGTGTGAGTAGTGGTGAACGGTTGGTTGGAAGCATTGATTCTGGAAAGCGAATATTTTGTATATATTTATTTTGTTACTTTACTGTATTTTTTTTGTGTTTGTTTTCTTGTTTGTTAATTTTGTATATATTTTGATTATTTTGGGATTGGACAATTTTTTTTTTGCACTGTAAATAAATTCACCTTTGCACCATAGTGCTACGCCGGCTGAGCCATCCTTTTTTTTTCTTGCTACACACGTACCCAATAACGCCTCTGTGCAACACAAATTATAAATAAATAAAGATAAGTTACACACTAATTACCACCTGTCAATCACGTTTTCCGCGGGACTCTGGCATGCATAGGCAGAGTGATCTGTGTCGTTATAATGGCGTCGACAAAGTTGGTTGGTAAAGAAGGTGCACAACTAACAGGAACCAACCAACAGTTTCTGAGTTTTTCACTAAAATTACTAAGCACAAGCGTGAAAGCGAAAGACTGAAGCAGTTTACTGACGCTGTGACACATTACCTGATAGATTCAAAAGACCACAGAGTCGTTAGATAGAGACAAGATGAATTAAATATCACGTTTAACACCTATAGTGAGACGCGATCCGGCGGTACATCCTTGATAAACTGTCTGACGTGCACTGCTCTCTGGGGTTTTGTGCTCAAAGCACCCACTGACAGTGGTCAGGTGATGTTCGTTTTCAGCAGTATAGTGTGGATGGCGGGTTGTTCAGAAATGCTAGATGAAACGCCAGTGTCGATGTGGATCATTTTCATTCTAACATGCCATTTTAAAACTAAGACATTTTAGTGCAAACAAGGCCTAAGTGTGTATTGATTAAATCGAATTACAATCGCAATTTGAAACATTGCAATTAGCTAAATCGCAAGAGGCTGCGATATGGAATATAAGTATATTTTTTAATTTCCCCAGCCCAGAGCAAATGCATGACTGCCATCTGTGCGTGACAGTCGAACTAGCCAATTGATTGAGCACTTTCATTCTGCCCAATCAGAACTTTTCTTTTCAACTGTTCAGAACTGTTTTTATAATAAGCTACATAATCTCCCTAATTTGAGTTGAACTTTACAGAAAGGTAAGGTCATTTTATTTGAGCTTACTGTTTCCTCTGGAGAAAAAAATTGTTTAATTTCTGAATATTTAAAAACAATAGTTGAACATAGTTGAAGCTGATATCTTTTCAATTGCTTTTTTTAAACTAACACTCACTGCATTTTAGCAGTAAGAAGCTATAATACAGATTATTGAGCTGGAGCTTGACTACAAAATTAAAATCGCAAATCAAATCGAAATACCTGTATTTTTTTTTTAAAACAAATCACAATAACATATTTTCCCCAAATCCCACAGCCCCAAGTGACAGTAAGTAAAAATATTGATGATTCATATTTTAAAAAACATAGTTTTTTTTATTTTATCAAAGCATCTTTAAATAATCTACCAGTTTCCCTGAAAATATTCAAGACTTATACTACATGCAACTACATGTTTTTATTTATTTTTTGGCTAATTGGTGCACCAAATGAACAAGAGTCATTTGACACTGATGATTGGAGTAGAATTTAACACTTCATAATATGTTAAAATCGAATGCAAATAAAAAGGTTACTATTTTACTGTATTTTTGATCAAACAAAGACAGCCGTGATGAGCAAAAGCCTGCAGAAATGCGAGTGAATATTTGCATCAAACTGTCCACCATCCTGCTTTCTAAGAAACTATCGATCATCCTGCTTTCCAGACATTTGCATCTACAGAACACACTGTAAATCAACCACAGTAAAACTGATATCGGTCGAACACTAATTCAAATGCAAAACCATGTTTCACTTCCACATTACGTGTGAAAGGCACAAATGTAAGATTTCGATTTTTATTAGAAGATCCCCTCAAAAAAAGTGCTGACTTAAGCACTTGCGTTATCTTAAATGTTTTGTAGAATGCTCAAATCCAGAAATATATGCAATTTTATTTAAGTGTAGTGTAGTATTTGTAGTGTCAACTGACATCTTGCATTTCTGGTATGGTTTTATAGAAAAGAGAGAAACACCAAAGATGCTTTAATCTTCTTTTTGTGTCATTAGAGGCCGATCACACCGAACATACTTTCTGCGTTGAGAGACGCATCTTATGAATGGTTTACTAACGGCTTGACCGTTTTGCGCGCTGCTTACGCACCCTGCACACCTCGCGTTTTAACCGCCTGCTGCATCTCGCGTTTTTGTCCTTTCGCGGTGTGCGCTTGCAGTTGAAAAAAAGAAAGTCAACTCTGAGTGAAAAAAGCACATTTTATCAGTAGCGTCTTTGTAATTCTCCAATCAAATGAAAGCAGAAGCCGGGTTTCTGTTGAGGTGACAGCAGTGTTTGTGTTGTAAAGACAACTACACAGACTTTTAAAGGGTCACGAAACACCAAAACACATTTTTTGAGCTGTTGACAGTCATATATGTGTCCCATGCTGCTATAAACACTATGAGGACACACATATTTCACTAAAGAGTCAAAATTGGTTGTTTTTGCATTATTTCGAGCAAATTCGTTCTTCCGGTTTGAAACGAATTTTTGAAGCTGCGTCACGCCGATGAGATCCATGCGTGTGTTCCAGCGTGGAGAGTGGATGTCTGTACCTGCGAGTGCATCGTGACGTCTCTGAGTGTGCGGCATTAATTCATGAGAAAGACTTGGTTCAAACCAATCAGCGCGCTCTATTGTGTATGCGGTGCAACTTCATTATTATGCATGATAGCTTCGAAGATTGTTTACCTGCTACAGTGTTCAGACGGCAGAGAGACGCCACGCTGTGTTGCCAAAACAAGTGGAAGAAGAAGAATTGTTTGCAGACACAGGTCGCCAGTGTTGTGTTTATAAATGTGCTCCAACAAAAGTTTTGCTTTCATTTCACCGCTATGAGAGCGCAGCTGGACTCACGTTGGATTACAGTGCATACCACAGAAATGCATTTTTACCCGAGAGCTTTCCACATCTGGAAATGGTGAAATCACGATTTGTCACTCGTCTCCTTTTCAAAAAACAGCCGCGGCCTAGTTGGTGTTGATTTTCCTGTCTCTACATATGTGGTAAATGAGAGAATGCTGCTCTCCAAGTGTAAACATACAAACATCCTAATAAAACGGTTACCGCCGTGTAGAATTTTCGCCGTGTTTTGTGACAGGATAGTCTAAACACACATGGCTTTCTGACGCTGCCTACCGAGGGCGTCTAAGGTACCAAGAAATGCAGAGGTTTTTTTAATATTAAGAAATCTTCCTGAGTGAAAGTGATAGTGCCACACTGCAGTTAAAGTCGACAAATTAATAATTTGGCAAATAATTCGATTACTGATGTCAATTTAAACAGTCACTGTCTTTCTCCCCTGCGTCTGTATTTGTGTGTTGCCTGTTTGAAAATCAGCGTGTTCCCAAATGGAAACTCCCATTTTTATGCAAAACCTTCTCCCTTCCCTCCCCTGACACTCCCACCTAAACAGAGCTGGACACACCCACTTTCCTGAGCTTTTCCAGGCTGTAAGTGTGAAAACACCCTGCTGAGACAGGGGGATTTCGTGGCCCTTTAAAGATGGAGGAGAGACTAGTGGTTACTTTCAAGTTATCCAGTGCTATATGACTACACAAATCTTGAATGTCACAATATTATTAATTATTACAATTATAACAATATCAACAGCAACACTCGTGCACAATACGCAGCTGATTCAGTCGATGCCTATCGAGATAAAAAGCGCACCGCACTTCCTTTTTTCTAGCCAACAAAAAAGGCAGTGGGGTGCGCCTCGCAATTTTGAAACGTAAAAGTGTGTTCGGTGTGATGAGCCCCTTAACATAACAGAACCTTAAACTGTATTTAGCATGATAAAACAGCGATCATGAACATGAAACGGTGGACTCTGGCATAATAAAAGTGCACTCATCTCTCATCGGGAATTGCAAATAAGCAAACAAGAAGCGTCTTGAAGGGGGCGGGGCATGTCAGAAACTAGAGACCATTTGATTGGACAAGATTTTTGATGGGCATGAGCAAGTATGAGCAAGATTTGTATGTTTATATCAGTTTTATATCTTTTAAACACAAATTGGGTCATGGTTTTGAAGCACACTAGCTAATAGACATCCTTAAACCTAGCTTTTTTTAATTTTAATTTCACAGGACTTTTAAAGAAAGAAAGAAAGAAAGAAAGAAAGAAAGAAAGAAAGAAAGAAAGAAAGAAAGAAAGAAAGAAAGAAAAAAAGAAAGAAAGAACGAACGAACGAACGAACGAAAGAAAGGACGGACGGACGGACGGACGGACGGACGGACGGACGGACGGACGGACGAAAGAAAGAACGAACGAACGAACGAACGAAAGAAAGAAAGAACAAACGAACGAAAGAAAGAAAGAAAGAACGAAATAACGAACGAACGAACGAACGAAAGAAAGAAAGAAAGAAAGAAAGAAAGAAAGAAAGAAAGAAAGAA
>CAIGQQ010006515.1:2416215-2428190 GCA_903798035.1 Danio albolineatus | reverse complement strand
GGAAAGAAAGAAAGAAAGAAAGAAAGAAAGAAAGAAAGAAAGAAAGAAAGAAAGAAAGAAAGAGATCCTCTCATGCAACATTAGGATTGTCTGACCTGGAAGGCAAGGTCGTGATACTTCTGCTTCTCTTTGGGTCCCAGTGCGTACCACCACTCGCCCAGTATTTTACTGACAGTGCGATTGTCCTGGTTGGGGTGTCGTTGGTGAACCAGTGCACGGTGCCGCTTACTGAAGATCATGAATGCGTTCATTGGACGTCTGATGTGGTCCTTTTCCCTCTTTGTGCACGTTTGAGAGAGACAGAGAAAGGAGAAATTATACATTGTTGTAGAACTTTTAATAGATGGTAAAAAGGGGAAATGTTTGTAGCTTGAAAACACTGACAAGTTTCCAGGGTATTTTTTCTGTCATCAACTAAAAACGAGGTTGGGGGAACTTTGCATTACTACTCAAAAGAAAACCAAGCAACTGACAAAACGTCCTGCTTTATAGTATGTCACTACTGTAGACGTTTAGAATAAAACCACAGGATGAAAATACTAGCATAAGACTCACAATTACCTTCTTGTCACCATCTTTTGGGAGTGCACTGAGGGACTGCGTGCGCCTTTTCACTGGGTTGAGGGATGGAGAAGTGTCTGGAACTACACCTGGTAAAAAACTGAAAACAAATGTAAAAAATAAATGAATAAATAAATAGAATTACATCGAAAAGCATTAAACAAACACGGGTGAGTTTCCAAAAGTCATCATTAGCCACCTAAAGGCCACAAGTTCCGCTGTTACAAACATAGTTCGTTGATTTAGTGTTTCCCAAATCCATCGATTCAACGAAACTGCATCACAAACTTGTACGTTTGCAACTACACCTCTAGAGCTGTAGTTAGAATCATAGTTCCTGCTTGTGCTCTATTCCCAGTTATTAACTTTACGGGCCTTTTTGGTGCTAATTTTCCTTAAAAAAAAACTATCTCTGTCTGAATAAGTGAGTGAATCGAGTGAGGCGAGTGTCAAATAACCATTCAGCACATGGTCCATCTGCAATAAGTAGGCTGCTATTTTGTTTTTCTGAGTTTTCAAAAATACTAAATTGAAAATTTATTTATTTATTTATTTTTTACATGGTTTAATATTTTTTTGTTATTAAAATCGAAAAATGTAAGTTCCTGTTTCAAAGTTTATAGATAGATGGCTTATTTGTATGCCATTGATATGTTCAGTGTTCATGTAAACTGTTTAATAAACAATTCTGGCACCTTTTTCGAGTCTCTTCATTGGTTTTGTTTTTCCTGTAAATTATTCAATAAACACCGTACCGTGCCATTCAAATACCGTACCGTGAAATTTTGATACCATTCATTCATTCATTTTCTTTTCGGCTTAGTCCCTTTATTAATCCGGGGTCGCCACAGCGGAATGAACCGCCAACTTATCCAGCATTTGTTTTACGCAGCGGATGCCCTTCCAGCTGCAACCCATCTCTGGGAAACACATCCATACATTCTCATTCACACACATACACTATGGACAATTTAGCTTACCCAATTCACCTGTACCGCATGTCTTTGGACTGTGGGGGAAACCGGAGCACCCGGAGGAAACCCACTCAACCACGGGGAGAACAAGCAAACTCCACACAGAAATGCCAACTGGCCCAGCCGGGAATCGAACCAGCGACCTTCTTGCTGTGAGGCGAACAAGCTACTCACTACGCCACCGTGGCGCCCATTTTGATACCATTACATCCCTGATTATTAGCTATGTTTTTAAATCATTTATTTAATTCACGATATTAAAATAAACAGGTAAAACATACCTCTTAGATCTAATTAACTTTAATTCAGACTAGGCATGGGACTATAACTGTTTTCCGTTGATAACCGGTTTGGAAAAGTCAAGGTTTTCATACCATCAAAATTTTATGTTATACCGTTCCTAAGGTAACTAAAGTAAGTTTTTTTTTGGTTTTTTGGTGTAAATTGTAAAGAAATCTGTGTTTTTAAAACCAATGCAGACAGCAGAAGTCAATGATTCACTTGAATAATTTAGCCTGACATGTTTACTGCCCCAAAATACTTTAAATGTTTCTCAAAATAAAATATATTGTGTTCAAAGGGGGAAAAGGTTTTGTTTTTTAGCCAGACATTTAAAAAGAAGATATTTTAGAGCAGTAATCACAATACCGTCATACTGCGAAACTGTGATATTTTTATCCAAGGTTATCATACCGTCAGAATCTTACACCGGCCCATGCCTAACTCAGACTAATAAAAAACGATATTCTGAGCAGATATTCTGACTGACTCGCTGTAGACTCCCAACATAAGTATTTATTTTCATCTCTGGGTTCACCTTTGGGCCACTTCAGTAGCAACGTTCAATAGCAGAACTCAGGAGGTGGGGATAAAGATCGTAAGGCCCCTGATTGGTCAAATCAGGATAGTAAGGCTCCTGACTGGTCAAATTTAGATAAGCAACCAATGCATAAAATAAACGTAATTTATCATGTCTGGGATATGTATAATTATCATGATATGGATAATGTTGGGATATGTTGTGCAGCCCTATTCATGAGCAAAAAAAAAAACAAGAAACTGTCATCTAAATGTTTTTTTTTTTCATGCCTTTCTCACCCACCCCTCCATGACCCCCTACTCAATAAGTGAGATGCAAACAGATATTTACAGGTCGTCAGCGTCACTCTCAGTCTCACTGTCGCCTCCTTCTCTCTCCACGGGTGGGTCTTCAGCTGCAGGAGGGGGGCAAGATGGGGAGCCTCTCTCTGGTGCCGGATGGTCAGTCAGTCCCTCAGACACAAGGGCTACTCCACAGCGAGGCTCTGCAAGTTCATTTCAACATCAACTGAAGCATTCTGAATGTTTTTTGTGTATATTCTTTGTTGTCTCATAAAAGAATATGTTGCAATGTCATTTTTTTTGTTCATTGATTGTTACCTTTGCTCTGGTTTACAAGTGTTTGGCCATCTGCAGGCTGCGTGGACATTTTTGTTTGGCTGGTCTCCAGAAAAGGAACCAATGAATGCCACGCAAACACTGGCACAGAGCGGGGCTCCACATTGGTCCAAACTAAATGCAGAAACAGACCAAACTTTCACAATTACGCATGACCAAGAGGATTTTTTATTGAAAAACACCTTTCTGTGTTAGAGTGAAGCTGAATGAATCCATTCACACTTACATGTCTGTGTATCAGTGACTATCGTAACATGTCAGTGAACTGTGTATCTCAGATTAAATACTCCTGAGAATCAGGGCGGTCTAATCACTCTCTAGCTGTGCATGTCTGGGCAAGTTCCTATGTATCATTTCAGACATGCTGCAACTGTCTGAAGAGACACTGACCCTGAAAGCACAGTGCATTCTTCACTACACACACCCAAACACACCTGCTGCTGACCAGCATACCAAAGTCAGACTGAGCCCCCCTTATTTTGACACTTTGCCAGTCTAAAAGAAATAGAAAGTGATTGTTGGTGTGCTTCAACGAGCAGGAGAGCATATTCTTGCCTGCACAAACTAATGTAGCAGTTTTTATCCTTCTTAATATATAGAAATGACCTATATAAAGAAATACAGCATATATATGTATATTTGGCATTAGAAGAATTTGACTTTCAGATTTTAGTTACTAAAAAAAAACACACTGACTTCAGGAAATCCGATCAAAAGTATGATAACCTCCTGTGATAATCACACATGGGAATCATTTTCATTAGGAAAAAAAGATGCATTCTCTGATTAAATCAAGTGACATTTATTTTTAAAAAAGAACATTTATATACATTTTTCAGCGTTTGGGGTAGAGACGCGCGGTTGGCGGTTACAGCCGCGGATTGGGCGGATTGGGCGGATGACGTGACAAAAAATTATATTTTAATTAAATTCGGGTGGGTGGCCGGCGGTTGTACCAAAAAAATTGTACAGTACAGTGCGTTCACTTTAGGCTATTCATTTATTTTTGTCCCTGTGCGCCAATCGGAGACGGAGTTCACTGCTGAGAGCTTTATAGGGTGCTTCTCATTTCTTATTTGTGCATTCTCGTTTCCTTTTCCTTGCTTTCTGTCCTCGTGTCTTAGCTCCACCCCTCCGGGATGCAAGGGAAGGATGCAAGGAAAAGACTCGAGGACCGAGGAATCAAATCAAGTGAAAAGACACGTAATCGTATCGTTTAGCGTCACTTCAAAGCGTCGTCAATTAAAGCTGGATTTGGCTTGCACGTTTGGATTAACTACATGTCTACATTAAAGTCATACTCTATTCTCTAATAATCAAAAAAGAAACATTCATTTAATAATAAAAAGGAATAAGCCATTCAAATAAAGAGCAGATGGCGGGCGGGTGCTGTCTTAAAAATTGGTCAAAAATGTTGGTGCGGATGGATGGCGGACGGATGATGAGTTTTGTGATGCGGTTGCGGATGAAATAAAAGCCCATCCGCGCATCTCTAGTTTGGGGTTTATTTCTTAGCTATCTGGATGAACAAACCAGCCACTCAACCTCTGTGAATTGTTCAGAAACTTAATTTACTTATTTAATTATTTATTTTTATTTCTTTATTCTATTTTCTGTTGTCACCTGCTAAACTATGTTGTCATTGTTGTTTTGTTCAATGACTTGTTTATTGTATGGGATTTGTCCGGGACAGTGCCGAGTGATTTGTGTGTGTGTGTGTTTCTTTGTAGTTGTTCTTGAAAGATCCAATAAAATGTAATAATAATAAAAAATAATAATAATCATTTTTGGTCATACATCTTCCTATTTTACTCAAAAAATACAGTGTACAGTTACTAAAACTTAGCATTTGCAAATCTAAATGAATTTAAATACTAGAACTCTGACAATAAGTAATTTACAAACAATAACATCTAATTTTTTCTTACCAGTGCCAGGCCTTCCCATGATGATGTCTTTGCGAGGAGCAGGGTGAGGGGACTCTGCTGGCAGGATCAGGGGTAACAGGGCCGTGGGTGAAGGATGGCAAGCCACAGGCTGAGGGAGAGCGCTGCCTGCATCTGACTTCCTCTCTTGATCTTTACCTCCTGAGCCAGATATTGCGAGTGTGGGTCCAGTGGTTGCATTAGAAGTGGACACATTCAAAGCGGCAGAATTTGAATGGGTGGGATATCCGGGGGCCACGGGTGTCAATGACTGAGAGGAGGTCACCAGAACTAAGGTTGGAGCTGGATTTCGGAGAAGAACAGCTCCGTTGGTTGTAGCACCATTAATGGGGACAGGGGCCTGAAGTCCCACAGCATGGTGAGGGGTCTGGCTGTGCTCCCTAGAGCATGAACTTGCTCGACGACTCAGGGGACTATCGCTAAATTTTGCCAATGGCACATCTGGGTTACGAACAATGACAGGCGAATCTCGTAGGGGAACAATACGACGCGAGCTGGGATCCTGTGGCAGAGGTGAGGGTGGTGTGGGAGAAACCAGCATAGGTGGTGGAGTAGACGCAGCAGAGGACGAGGGTCGACTTGTGACACTCCTCTGTCTAGGGAATGAAAGAGAAGAGGGGGTAGTAGGCTGGCTTTGTGGGGACAGAACCCTGAATGCTGCAGCATTAATGCTGAGGCTAGGGTCATTGAGTTGGGGATCAGATTTCACATAGTCTGATGCACTGGGCATTGATGGTGGTGGGGCATCCAACTTCCGTTTACTGGGGCTCATGGGTACAGTGAAGGTAAGGTTGGTCGAAAAAGTGGGCACAATGCCGGAGAGGTGACGCTCACGGTCTGTGGTGGGGGTCCCTGGGATCTTTGTGCCACTGAGGTGGCGAGGGCGGCGGGGTGTCAGAGGCGAAGGTGCTGTGATGGGGCTAAAATTAGCTGGGCGGAAGCCAAATAGCGTGGGTGAGGGAGAAGGTGCAGGGGAGAATGGTGACTGATTGGATACAGGTGAGAAAGAGGGTGTGCATGAGCGTGAGCTGCCAAGTGAGACCAGCATATTTGCAGCCTCACACTCATCAAAGTCGAAGCGAGATAGATCACGTGGCAGTTCTTGCGGTATAAGAGAGGTCATCACCAAACGTGGTCGAGAGTCCCCACCACGACTGCTTGCTTCACTGCTGTCTCGTGAATTGTCATCCCAGTCGTACTCGCTGCTGGTGCGTCCACCTAAACGGAGGTCAGGTGTGAGGGTGCCTGTACTGCTGGCGCCACTCCTGTCTCGGCCCACCCCACCTCCAGCTTCCATCTCCTTGGTGCGCATGGAAAGATGCCGTGAACAGTATCCACGCCTCTGTGACTCCTTTGAACAGCCTTCACGTGAGCACAATCTGCGCCACTGTTTGCCATTGAACTTCTTGCGGATGCCTGTAGGGGTGCACACCACATCACCTTTCTTGTACTTCTGTTGAGCGGCTGTGAGGGGTGTGCGGGAACGTGACGAAGAGGATGAGGATCCTGATCCGCCCCCTGACACTCCATGCGAGCTGGAGCTGGGGGGTTTGTCAAGGGAGCCTCGAGATGAACTTGGGGGCAAGGGAGGAAGCTGGGGTGTGGAGATAACTGCAGCACCTGTGGCTGAATCCAGGCCCAGAAGCATATGGGGATGATTGGGGTGAGGAGCAAGGGGTAGGTGGGGTGCAATTGGGGGCCCTCTCAGCAGGGGATGGCTGAGGTAGTTTGGTTTAGAAAGAATGGGTCGATTCTGAGAAGATACCCCTTGAGCTTTGCCATCCATGGCTGCAGTAATGCTGCCATCCCTTAGCTGACTGAGACGACTGACCTCAATGTCATCTCTGTCTCGTTCCCTTTCTCTCTCTAAGTGCCTATGCAAATCTCTTTCCTGATTCTTCTCTCTGTGATGTTCCCAGTCTCTGTTTGGGGCTACACTGAGTACAGACGTGATGGCAGTGCTAATGGCAGAAGACGAAGAATGTGGTGAGGTAAAAGGAACTATCACAGGATGTAACAAACTCGGAACTTTATACCCTGGCCTAGTCAGCCGAACAACTTCCTGCTCAACTTCCATGTCATCTCTTTCCTCCCACTCTCGTTCTCGAACCCTCCTACCATCAGCCTCTGGCTCTGCTGCCTGGGGTGGTTCTAGGTCCCAAGGAGGAACTAGGAGGCGAAGGTTTTGTCGGGAGACCCAAATGGCTTGAGCACTGATGGCCCTTCCATCATCCTCTTCACTTCTCCTTTCCTTTCTCTCATCAGATACATCCTCCCGTAGCTGGACGCGATATTGGCAAGACACAGCTGGATGTTGGTCTACTTGAGTAACTATACCTTCTCTGTACCACTGACGTGTTCCCTCGCTGCCCTCATCGTCCCCTTTAAAGGGGATGCAAACACGTGTGCCTATCGCAACTGGGGCCAAGCCAGGAGGTGATGCATCTAGAATAAGATCAACAGAATCAGAAGCCACTCGAAAAGGGTACTTGCAAATGGTCTTTTCTCCGTTCAGCTGCACCTCCAAACTCCCATGCTCCTCGCTAACTCTCCGTACGACGCCAGTGCGAAACACTCCTGATATATCCCGGCCACGATCATGAGGCCAGCCTTCCCCTAATCTAGGACCCTGTCGGGCCAGAACTCTCTGATTCTTAAGACCTTTGGCCAGGACTCCAGCTAACCCAGATGACAGGCTCTCCTGTGAGGGTATTGAAGTGCTATGTGCTTGTGGCTTTTGGGAGTTAGAGTTAGAATCACGTCCAGAAGTTGTCACTTCTATGTCAGCTGAGTGTTCGCTGGCCGTATCTGTGGAGGAGCAACGCTGTGGGCTGGATACACTTGTCCTGTCCCTTTCAACACAATCACTAGCAGTTCTTCCTGTGGGCCCTGTTATGTTATTGTGTCCATACTCTGCAGTGTTGCCCTCAGCTTGCTGGCTTTGACCGTCTGGGTCTGTGTGTGCAGCAGAGGCAGCTGGGCCCTGGCTAGCACCAGTACCATTGTGAGAGCTGCTGCTGCTCTGTGGGGGTGTGCTGGGAGTGCTGGCGTTGCCATGGTTTCTGGCACAGTGCTCAAAGGTGTACTTCTTCTTGGGCACACGGGCCTTAAAAGTGGCCGTCTTACGACTAGACGAAGGGTTGGGGCTATTGCTGGCACTGGTCGTGCTACTGTTGCTGTCACTTTGTGTTCCGCCAGACTTAAAGCTCCCAGGGTGTTCCTCTGTCTTCCCAAAATCCACTGCTATACTGAGGACCCCATCACTGTGTATCCCTTCCTTTTCAGGAGAATTGCTTCTTCTCAGTGGCCCTTCCTGTGATGAGTCAGAATTTGAGGAGATATGTCTCTTGGGAGAGGTAGGTGAAATCTGGGTTTTTTCCTCCGTTTCTCTTTTCTCTTCCTGTGGACTACTATCCACTATCCTCTTCTTCACTCCCTTGGCACGAGTAGAGGGAGGAGACCGCCTTTCTTGCTTTTTAATGGGCTTCATCTTTTCTTATTCTAAGAGAATCTCTAATCCTCCTGATTTCCTGTGAGTCCAAGCCTATCAATATCTTCCACTCGGTTTCTCTCTTGCATCCCGCCCCTTCTCTGTCGTTTTCTTCTGTTCTTGTTCAAGCCTCTTCCTGTTTGTGCTGTCCTTTCCTTCTTAAATTAGACCCTGTAGTGAAACACAGAATATGAGATGGATCAGTCAATTACACATCACTTAATCCCTTTATAGAGAATGGAATACAACATTATCAATGAACAAGCAAGTTATTGCAGAAGTTTACATTCTTGTACTTAACCTCATCAAAACACCTTCATAAGTGTGATATACCATAGCTTTACAAAGTAGATATTAACCCAAACTAAATACTAAGCACTTTGACTAAGACAGAACACAAAGAAAAATGCTTGCCCAGACAAGTCTCACACACACATTGGTTTTTTGGCTGGATTGGAGGAGGCGGGGGAATTCCTTGTTCAGTGGTATTTCTGTGACTCTAAGGCTCTCTCTCACTCGCTCTTTCAAATGACCTTTTTGCATTCATTTCAGAGGCAATCCACCCCTACAGTCCTCACTTCCTGTCAAAGCACTACAACATTTCAATGTACACTACCATCTTTACACATTACTACTATACACATTCTTTCCTCCTACCAGACCCTTCTCTTCCCTTTACAATGTTAATTGCATTTTAAACACAATCAAGATATGTTATCAGCATTACTCTTTGCATAAGCATATTTAGGTACTTACTTATACGTAGGCATATACTTGCTACATATAACCCAGTGTAGTCAAATGTTAATTAATTTAAGCTTTGAATATCTCAAAAACTGCATCCACAGTTTATGACCGTTAAATAGGACTGACTGGTTTTCATTTTATTAAGGAGGTGTGTATTATGGTTGAAGGTCAGGACATGAATGACCTCTTTTGATGCACGCTTGAATTGAATTTGATAGGTCCGCGGTGCAAAACTGTCCCATTCTTGTGAGCAGAAACCACAGTGACCACACTGCCATTTGCACTGTAAGACAAGTTTGCAGGCAATATGCAAATGCATGATATGCAGTATATTACCTTCAGCGAGAAAATTAAATCATAAAACACTTTACTAAGACCTGCGATGAAATTTATAGCATTGCCGTGTAGCTGAGTATATTTTTGAATAATGTAACCATTCAAATCCATACAAGATAACACAAAGTAAATTGTGAATGTTCTATTTAAAGGTGAACTCGTTTTTTGTCCCAGTAATACACCAGTTTGAGTATTATACTGACATGCCTCAATATTTATTTTTATTATTTATTTTGTTTAGACTGTTGGATTGCATGTTTGTCCATATCATTGCTACTATTATACTTATATGCTTGATAGACACAATATACAAGTGGCTAGCATAAATCAGGACACATCTTTTGAAAAATAAAACTGATCAATTTCCCATTGAATATACTCATTATTGCCTTTACTGCAGCATTTGTACTAAATAGTTTTATTAAACATTTATGTTCATTAACGTAAGAGTGTGGTTACCTAACATGTAGGGCCATGCAATACGCAATAGCATGCTCAATAATTTGATATTAGGTATGGGATGTCATTTAAACCGCATGTCTTTGGACTGTGGGGGAAAACGTAGCACCCTGAGGAAACCCACACCAACACGGGGAGAACATGCAAACTCCACACAGACATTCCAACTGACCCAGCCGGGACTCGAACCAGCGACTGCTGTGCTAACCACTGAGAACACTGTGTCACCCGGTATGGGATGTGATATGTTTAAAAAATATATAACCAACATGTTTCTAATTATTTCATGAGGAAAAAAGCATCGCTAGAGTTTCTGTGAGTGAACAGTTATGTCTTACTGCTGCATAAAATAAATCAGACATTCCAACAGTGGGAACAAACTAAAATTAAATTTAACTAAATATCACCAAGACTTCCGGTGTAGTTTTATCAATCTAAAAACACCAAATACCATTAGAAAAGCAAAACACTTGAAACATAGTGGACGTACTTTGCGGTTTTAATGCTTTCTTAACATTGCATGCTTGGTTATAGTTTTTCAGCATCGATACTAAAATCATTGCAGATTTTTGGATAAGAAAACCAGCATGTCCACTTCTGCTTCGTTTCAGAGATGTGCTGAAGAGTCTTTCAGAGGGCGTCCTAATGGCAGGCACAAAAAGATACTTTTGTATTATATAATAATTAATATATTTTTATTTAATTATTATATTTAATTATTTTTATGCAAATCAGTCCGATACATATTTGTTGCAATCTAAAGATGTTAGTAGTAGAGCTGCACAATATATAATATAACTTATCAGAATATGGCAAATGCTAATAGATGAGCAATTCCAGCAATATGGATGTGACATTTGCAGTAAAAACTCAAAACATAAAAGCACGGATAAGGTATATGTTAACAATATATTGAAGCATCTGTTTACATTGTCCAAAACAGATATACACAGAATTATGGGACCAGAAAAATATCAATCTGAAAACAACTTTTATACTTTAAATGAGGAAAATAAACATGCGTTATGGATGTGACGAAAAAAAGTCTGCGAGTTTACAGTATACAACATACTTTGTAGAAATTCTGTGGATTAAACTGCACAATCCAAAAGAAATAATGCTAATCACAATGATAAGTGTCGGCTCTCTGTAGAACAAACATGATTGGTTTTATTTTAATTTACATTTTTGCATTTATGAAAAAAAAGCTTTGCTGTGGATGTGACGGATGTGAAATTTCCACTTTTGAGATTTTGATAAATCAAATATAATTGTTTGAAAACACTGACCGAGACATTTTTGAGTATTTGTACAGCACTGTAAAATAGAAGAATTCACAAAAAAATTAGAAGGGTTTCGCTATTTATGATGACAACTTAATTTTTTCATGGCAATGTTGATATTTGCATGGAATTGCTCATATGTATTCTCATAACATCTTTAGATTATGACATATATGTATCAGGGAATGGCAAATGCTCATACTGGAAAATGTATCCGATAAGTAGGGCAAGACGGAATCTGTGGACATTTTTTGCTATTTCTGCTGAGTATTTTGTTAAAAATCCGCTGATTATTGCGGAATGATTGTGGGAGTATCATAAATAATAACTTAATATATGAAATAAAAAGTAATACCTTTTTAACTTTTATTTTATGTTTACAATGCAAATCCAATTAGATCCATTTTATTTGGTAAACAAAAGCAAGCCTCTCATATCAAATATTAACCAAAAGACAGAAAATAGGACTTAACAAACTGTATTGTAAATAAATCATATGAATATTTTCATATTAGTCAATACTATTACTGAAATTAATTTAAAAACTTAATAAATTTCCACACATTTACACCAGTAAATAAACAGAATCAATGATGGGCTAAAAATCTGCAGAATTCTGCACGCGCAGATTCTGTGTGGGCCTACCGATAAGTTCAATATATTGTGCAGCTCTACAACTAACATCTTTAGATTATGACAAATATGTATCAGGGAGTGATTCACATATGTAGTGCAGTAGAGC
>CAIGQQ010006515.1:2385584-2411215 GCA_903798035.1 Danio albolineatus | reverse complement strand
ATATTTTACACTAAAAGCTATCTATCTAAAAGATAGTTCACTCAAAAATTAAAATACTTGGTTGATTTCAAACCTGTATAAGTTTTAAAGAAGAATAAAGATATTTTGAAGAAAATCCGTAACCATTGACATCCATAGTAGTAAAAACAAATATAGGTTTTTTCAAAATAGATTATTTGGTGTACAACAGACGGAATAAAATGTCAGACATGCGATACGAATGAACGGGGATTAAGAATATGAAGGAATTGAATATTAAATATACACAATTTAATATGTTATGTACACACATTGTCCAAAGACATGCGCTATTGGTAAATTGGGTAAGCTAAGTTGTCCGTAGTGTATGAGTGTGTATAGGCGTTTCCCAGTGATAGGTTGCAGCTGGAAGGGCATCCGCTGCGTAAAACATATGCTGGACAAGTTGGCGGTTCATTCCGCTGTGGCAACCCCAGATTAATAAAGCGACTAAGCCGAAAAGAATATGTATGTACACATTGAGGTCCGGATTCATGTTGTGCACTTTGTGGAATACCCATGTTATTTAATACTTTGGTACGCTAGAACAGCCCAATACCAAATGAAATGTATTATAAAAGGTCCATAATCAAACAGAAAGTGCTCAGGGGTAGCTTAAATAATGTGTCGGTGCTCTTTTGGTAAAGGATTCATCAGAATAAACAGCAAAAATTAGTCAAAGGCACTCGGAAAATGTGAAAAAATATTAAAAAGCCTTTATCGACATGGCAATTCCTTAATATTCCTTAAGGAATAGCCATGCCATTGAAGGCTTTTTAATATTTTTCCATATTTTTTAAGTATATTATAGGGTGTTTCGAGTGTATTACAAGGTTTTTACGTGTTCGTGAAACTATAGCACAAGTCTATAAGTCTAATTACTTGTAATGACTGATTCAAATACTACTAAAAGCAGAAAAATCCTAAAAAACAGAGTAATGGAAAGGAATGACAAGACAGCCAGATCCGTTTTTACCTGTTTTAATGAACCCTGATTACAGTTTTAATTACAAGAGCAAAAGAAACCACATGAGAAACTAAAGTATACATGGTTCCTCGTAACGTCAAGTTTCGTCTCTCTTTACAAAGCATTACATAACCGCTGAGAGACAGATGGAAAGCTTTAATAAGAAAGAAGCGAAAAGAGAGACCTTGAACACAATAAAGAAATATTTGTCTTTTCTTACATCATCCCCTCGAAATGAAAAATATATATTTATATATGTACACAACCAAAAAAAAAAAAAGAAAGTAATATTAAAATAAAAATAACGTGATAGCATAATGTCACTCCCTCCCTCTCCATCTGGTTTTCTTAATTACACCTAAAACCATCATTAATACGAAGCCGGAGCACTTTTCTATCACGGTATCAAAGAGGGTAGAGGAGTACGCTTTATTAAAATGTTCATCTCGAGGGGTTAAAATTCAGGTAAGGGGGGTACAAACAAATACCAGCAATAATATCAACATTAAAAACGATAAATGGTAATATAAACAAAAAATAAAAAAGAATAAAACAGCACGGTTTATATCGAAGAAAGAGTAAGAGACGAAACGTGCTTTCTAACAAATAAGGCAGCTGTCAGTTGAAATACAGATACTGAACCGGTGTAAGGCCGCCAAACAAACTCCAAAAAGTAAAAAGCCGGGGAGGGAAATGTGTGTTAAGTCTGTCAGGTCCTATATATACTCCTTAGATGAAGGCTAAGAGGCAGTATGTCCACTTTTTAGTTGTCAGTTTAACGAAATGAGGTCCCTTTCTGAAGGACATGGTCGCGACGTCATTTCCTACACGAGTCCTTGCATTTTTGCTACAAATAGAGCTGACGTAGCCAAACGCTCAGCCAAATAGGATGTATTCGCAGTTCTTGATCATGGATAAAACGCAGCCTCCTGCAACTAAAACACTGCAGCAAGACTGGGAGGGAGATTGCAAACATGGCGGGTTAAAACTTTAACGTAGACTTTTTAAGGCAAGGGACGGCCTTTCAGGGTTTTTGAAACTGTTGGTCAGTTAAGTTTAGCTTTGTCTATAACAACACTTTTGTTTCACAGTAAAGAACTGTAGTGCCCTGAAACGAAACATCTTCCTCACATATAGATTTACCTTCGGAAATATAATTTGTATCAAAACCAGCGTTTGTTCTTTTATCAAATATATACGACTATCGTGAATAAAGTGAGAATATACGGACTCTAAATGCAAATCTTATTTAGGATAGTCTCTTTTAAACGTACAAAACTAAATAAGGCATAAACGCAGTGTCTGAGGTCATGTTTCTAAGGCCTCTCCTGTACGTGAGCTCGTATGTGTCGATAAAACAACCCATTTAAAAGAATTGGGCGGTCGGTATTTGATTAAAAGGCACAAATGTTTGTTAATTTGAAGGCGTTAGATTCAAAAGACAACCTATTGGGTGTTGGGGGGGCGTGCAACACACGATGAATATTTGCATTACATACAAAATAGGACTGTATAAATGGATTTAGGGATGATTCCTGAGCTAAAATCAGAGAGCGCCCTTTGATATGTTGCCCCAATGTCCCTATTACTTTCCCTTGGGGTCGAAACGTCGTTATAAAAAAAATAAATAAATAAATTGGAGAAGGAATAAATCACATGTGTCATCCAGCTGGTGGTCATGAAGATGAGCAAACGTATAGGAAATGATTCCCCCAAAGTATATACATGTCTTAAGATATGTTGAGGTTGCTGAGTGGTCCCGTTAGCCGGCAGAGTCTGTTGCGCTGTTGATGTTTAGAGCCGGCAGCGATAGCAGCTGGTAGCACGCTAGCATCGATGGCTCTGAAGGCAGTGACATGAAGAGTCCTGGTTTAAATGTGAAAGGCAAGGTGGTTCTGCAAAAAGTTGGGGACTTTCATCTTGGTATGCAAAACAAAAAAATGAGAGCGTCTGTAACCACAATGTTTGAGAACTATGATTGAGTATTTAGGGGGGAGGTGTCAGCCAGCATTCATCCCGGCAACTTTCCACTTCATCCAAGAGTGTCGATTTAAAAGCAACTTTGTCCACTGACCCTAATTTCCATGAGCATGAATTAAAAGACTTTGAGACCAATTCATGATCATCATCTGTGCTCATGTTTTACAGGGGTGCATCGATGTCCTGTTTAGGCACTTCTGTAAACTCTTGATCATGTTGAAAAGGTGTTGGGTTGATGCTTAGATTTTAACGGAGAGCTTCTTGGGGGGGAAAAGAAAGCGTTCGGGACTTCAACGAGACTAGAGGGATGGTTTTAGTCTAACACATCAAACAGAAAGGAATGGGTTCGGTAAGCAAGGGGCTCTGGATAAACTTTGGGAAGGAGCCTGATTACTTCAATTTCAATAATAATAATAAAAAAAAAAACAGGTCAGTATTGATTTTTAGTGTCACAACAATCTGAAGTGAGTGAACCTGCATGTACAGAAAGATGGTTTGGTCATCTGCACTTTCTAAATGGATGGTCTTCACATAATTTCTGAGAGCAACAACTGCCTTCTGGCTTTAAGGAGGACAGCTCTGGGTTGGTAAGTTTATGTGTTTGACCACGTCTTGTTCAGCAAACATTGTTTTCTAAAGACAGCTGTGCTGTCGCTCGCTGAAGCTCAGAGCTCACCCTCCTCTGGCCTGTCCCCAGGGGTGCAGCCAAAGTCTCTGGACTCTTCCGGTCTCTGTTTTCCTCTCCCAGTTTAAGGTCTACCTCTTGGGAAAGTTCCTCCCTCTCACCCCTACTCTTCTTGTCCTCAGCCTCTTCGGTTCCTGCCTCCATCCGCTGATCCTCACTCCAGCGACGTTTGAAACGCAGCTTCAAGGGGATACAGCGTGTACCCCCGGGGCTGATGGGAGCACCCTGGCCAAGGTTTAGCTCCCTGGGTTCTGCTTTAAGACCTAACAGATTCAGCCCAACCGCTGAGGTAGGGGCAGCTGGGGTTTTGAAGACATCTTCCTCAAGATCATCATCATCTGTCATACGATCATGGTTGGGTGGAGGGGCAAGGCCACCATTTGGATGGGGAGGGGAAAATACATCACATTCCTCATCTTCATGCTCCTCTTCGCTAATGTCTGTGACCTCGACTTCTTCCTCTGACTCCATGTCTGAGATCGGCTCAACCTACAAAAGGAAAAAGGAAAGAGTTAATCTGGAAACAGATTTCAGTCTCAGAAAAGCTGAAATGTGGAATTCTTTGAAAGTGAACATACCTTGATCTTTGGTGGACCAGCCGCTGGGTTGTTGGTCATCATCCCAGATGAGGAGGAATTTGAGGCTGAACCAGACTCCCCACTGTATGGGAAGGAAGCAGCAGCACTTCCAGAATTTGGAGCATGCCCTCCTCCAGTCTGGGGTGGCCCTTCCCTCTGTTTGCGGCCCAGTGGTGGTGGCTGTAGCTTGAACTTGAAAGGAGATAGATGAGGCTCATCAGCCTGGTGGTGCAGAGGGTGACTTGTTAGATGTGGACCTACACCCGCTGGCCCACCCAGACCTTTGTCTGGGCGCTGGGGCTGGGGGATGACAATGTTGGGATAGTGCAGGAATGCACGAGGACTCAGATGATAGTTGTACACACTCTGAGTGTGAGCTTGCAAGTAGCGCTTCATGTCTTCTGGATTGAATGAGAAGTGGGAGCCCAGCATGGGTGACAGAGATGGGGAGGGTGTGTAGGGCATGTGAGATGTAGGGGTCATGGAGAGAGCAGGAGAAAGAGTAGGAGGCAACAAACCTCCAGGGCCTGGGAGAGGAGACACTGGGAATGGGGACAAGGGTTCAGGGTGGATCCGGTGTGGGGGCACATGGGGCCCACCCCTGGGGAGACCAGTTGGGTTGGGCGGTGCGCCATAGACACGGAACAAAGAATCGTGGGACAACCGCGGGTGGAGCAGGTTTCTGAACGCGCGGTCAGCTGGGCGGTCATCGCCGGGAGCCATGCCAGTTTCCTCAAGCTCTGAGTTGGTGGAGGTGCCATCGCTGCAGTCAGAGACAGAGCCACGAGCTATGCGTCGAGGCACAGCACTGAAGACACCAGGACTGCGTAGTTCCTCACTAGGAGAAAGGATGTCCGACGGTGTGGATGGAGGGAAACGGAAATGAGTGCTGACGCCAGATGGGACAGGTGGAGCACTTTGTGGAACCCCAGAACCTATGAGAAAGGTTGAGAAATATTAGTAACTGAAGAATTTATATTTGCATATGAAATGAAACGTGAGTCTCGGAAAGATTTAGAAGCAGTGGTCCTTACCTGCAGAGCCCATGTCAATGAACGGATAGTTGACCAGCACCAGCTTGTTGAAATTGAACTTGTAGGTGAATCTTTTCCCTTTGGTTTTGTGCAAGATCCTTTTGTTGTAGTAGTATCTGCAGAGACAGTGTTGGCATGGTTACACATTTGCAAAAAGTCATTATTAGGAGTCAAAATTAGTCTTGTCTGCTATTTTTGTCTGAGACACCTTTGAACTCGCTAAACTTGCAAAGAAATGACCGCTTTAGAGATGAAAATGTTACACAACATTTTTTGTTGCGTAAGATTAAGATACATCGTAGCATAAGAGCAATACAATTTGATCAGGTTTCAAACTGAATTTATCAATTTATGTATTAAAATCAAATACCTAGGACTGAAAACTCAAGCCTATAAATGCATACAATTTATGTTAATATATACTTTCAGCTGATTACACTAAAGTCTTTGATTTGAAGGGAGGCAATCAATTTAACCTTGAACCTTGAATGACTAAATCTCATTCAAACAGCTGTTTACCTAAAATCCAATTAAACTGGAAAAGATGGTATGGATATGCTTGGCAAATGTTCTTAATGTCAACAAGATGCGTTTTAAGTGAAGATATATGCATAAAAACGTGGTACATGCAAAAGTGGTAAACAAATCGCAACGATAAAACATTCAAATATTGCATCTGTCGAGAAGCAAAATGTTATATACGTTTTTCAGGGACCGGGGAAGAGGTTTTACAGTTGAAGCCTGATATAATTATCATTACGGAGTACAGAAGGTCACTGTATGTACCGCACACATGCTGAATTCTTCCATACATGAAAGCATTTAGCCAACCAGATTCAGATATGTGCTGAGCAGATACGTGACTTCATGGCCATCTGAAGCTACAGATGTTAAGATGATTTATGGCTTCAGTGTGTGTAATTAAGACGTCACCGAGGGTGCATGTGTGAGAAGACATGATTGTGATATACAATGAAGTGCGGATCTGAAAAGTTCACAGGCGAATACTCTGAGAAAAGAGCACACACACATGAACACGACACCGGCACATGGAAACAACACTTTGAAGTGCATTTGAACTTGCTTCAAAAGAGCTCTTACTAGTGTGTTTTTACGCACGTGTTTTGCGCATTCACATACACTGCTGAATAAAATGGATGATCTTAATGCGCTTCTGTTTAATTTCACCAAGCATAACACAGACAACATCCATCACGAGGCCTGATTACAGTATGATCTCCCCGAAGTGGCATCGGGTTAACAGGTAAACACAACAAGTGTGTACATGTTGTTGTGCATTGTTCGCCTGAAGTCTGTTCATTTTCTCAAAGGTTCAACAATGGGACGTCTGTGTAGTCTGGAGTCTGTCTGAATGGTGTTTGAGTTTTTAGGAACACATGCAACCTCTTAGGTATGGATGAAAAGAGAGAGCAGAGACCGAATGCCTTCAGGCTTTTCTTTCGCAAACGACTAGATCAACACTGTGAATAACAAACTCTTCACTGAAACAACAAATAATCTTTAATGGTGTTAAACTGTTATTACTGATAAATTAAAGTATAATTTGCCAGAATGTTTATGTTTTACCATGACTTAAAGGTAGTTATACAGTATACACTTATGATGCGTTCACACCAGACACGGACTAAGCGGCGAGCGTAGGCATGGGACGATAACCGTTTTCAAGGTATACCGCGGTTTGGAGAAAGTCAAGGTTTTAAAACTGCCAAAACTTTCTGTTATGGCGTTCCTATAGTATATGTAGGAATTTATTATTATTATTTTTTAAAACTTTTTTAGGATGACAGTGTCTCCAGTAGAAAAGATATCCAATGACGTCATTTTAAATAGTAAAGAAATCAGTGTTTTAGAAACTAATCAGGACAGCAGAAGTCAATAACTCATTTGAATTACTGTTCCAAAATATTTTAAATGTTTCTCAAAATAAAATATATTGGCTGCGTCCGAAAACGCCTACTACTAAGTCGGTATAGCATTTCAATTTGAATTTACTACTCAACCGTTACGTACGTTTTATACCAGGGGTGATCAACTCTGTTTCTGGTGATCTACCTTCCTACAGATTTCAGTTGCAACCCATATCAAACACACCTGCCTGTAATTATCATTATCAAGTGCTGTTCAGATCCTATTTAATTGGGTCAGGTGTGTTTGATCAGGGTTGGAGCTGAACTTTGCAGGAAGGTCGATCACCAGGAACAGGGTTGAGCAGCCCTGTTCTATACAGTATGAATATGAGTAGTATGAATGATCTCGGACTTGATACGGACGGTACTTCTTGCATACTGTTTTTAGCATACTGTATTGTATGGAAGTATGTGATTTGGGACGCATCCATAGTGTTGGAAGCGTAGCCTATGCATTCGTGCCGCGTTACCCAATCAGGAACTTGCTCTTGTAGGGGCGTGATTATGACATAGTGCCTGTTGTTGGTGTCCCCAGTGGAAATCCTCCTGCCGACAACGGACAACAGCTTATCAAACTGGGCTCGGCTCAGCCTGAAACACCGCTGAAAGCTTCCATCATCCAGGTATAGTTTCGGGAGGAGTTTATGAACTCTCAGTGCTGGGTGCACCTCAGAAAGGATCTAGCGGACTCTGACACAGCGGCAAACGAATATACACCTTTTTTCAGTCTTCTTAAAATCACGTAAAGTACAGCTAATCTTGATAAAAACCATGTTAGCCATTTATTAATGAAACTAAACTAAACTAAACTAATCCATGTCTAATGTGAAGTGAATCTGACTCACGAATGAAGCCACTATACTCAATGTTCACGCATCTATTTTTAAATTAATTTCATTATTTTTTTTCTTGTGTGAACACAGCATTACAATGTATGTGTGGTATTAGTCACAGTAATGGAACTACCATTGTTTCTGGTTCACTGTTAAATCAATACATAATTAATTAATTAATTAATTAATTAAATAAATAAATCAGTACCATGGCATTTCCCTAAGTATCTTATTAGCCTGAGTAAAAAGAGCTAACAGAAACGGTCCAAACTAATTAGCAATTAACAATTAGCATTGATATGAGAGAATGATACAATAAAAATTTGCTTGAGATTTATTTACTCTAAGACTGTCTAAAACGTAAGTGATTTATTTCATCAGGAGAAATATTTGTGAACTATGGCCCTTGGAGATACAGTGCAAGAAAACAGTTATCAGCACTTTTATGTTAAAAAAAAAAACCCCTATGTATAAAAGTTGTAAAAAACCAGCGTCAGCTCATGTCTGAGTTTGCACCTGCACACACTGACGCTCCAGACTCAAAACCATTTGCCAAAAATGTGGATTAAAGGTAACGTTGTAAATTATGTTCAGTTTCGAGCACAGACCGATTGTTTCGCGTACATTTCCACTGCAAAAAACAAAGCAGTAGTAGTAGCCGACATCTTGGATGGCCTGAGGGTGAGGAAATGAACAGCAGGTTTTCATTTTTGGGTGAAAGATGTCTTCAAAAACAAGCCAAAGAAACAAAGTTTGATAGAAACAACGGACATTAAACGTGCAAAGCTTTTATTAGAGGAATAGATTCTTTGTGGGCCAGTGCAGAGCCTCAGACTCAATAACACAAATGAAGAAAACCAGCTTCAACCGAAAAAGCCAGTATGAGGTCACGAGAACGAGTGTGAGTGTGTGTGTGTGTGTGCTGTATTCTGGCATTAACTGAGAGGACATGTTTTGTGTCCTCCACATGTGCAGAACAGAGGCCAGTTCTCTGTTTCTCAGAAGCCGTCATGGTCTCTGCTGTGACACTAAAGAACTTTCTGCTTCCCATCTGAAATGCTTTCTGTTGCCTTTCTTCTGCCCCCTCCCTCCCTCTTCCATTCATACGTCCATATCTCTTTGAGAAATGAAAGAGTTCTCGGAAGTGGAGGACGCACACTAGGCCTGTAAGTGATGGCTGATGAGCACTAAGTGGGCTTGATTATTCTGGGATGGCAAAGGCAGGTTCAGCAGGTTTGAGTGGGCATCCGCAGGTTGCCATGGTGACTGGTCCAAAGCGTTGAATAACATGAAGAGACAGACAAACAGGCAACTGGACAGATTGCGGATGACAGACGAGGACGGAAAAAGGCAAAGGCGGAAAAACGCTGTACAAGACGAATGACAACACCGGAGTACAAACAGCGTCCGTCAGCATCAGATCAGAGAAACAACATGTTCTAGACATTCATAGGCGGCATCCTAATTGAAATAGAGTGAGCGAAAAGGCTCTTTAAGGGAAGCGACTTCACTAATGACATACCACACAACACAAAACTGAACCACAGGACAGACGTGACTAACAGGTTGCCAAGATTCAAGTCTAGGTTAGCCTAAAAGTTGAATAAGCAATAAAATAGGATAATTATATTGTTTTAATAATTATAACATCTATGAAATAAAACAGACACAACAGTGAGGGATGAAGAGATCAAGAATTAAAAGAAGCAGATGACATGGACGTAGAGTGCTTAAAGTAATAATGAAGTTAATCGATCACTTGGTGTGGATGGAATTATTGCTACGGTCACCAAATAGTGTGCATTTTTACTTGGAATCTATATATGGAACATAACATGGAATTTACATATACCTGTTTCTTGGATGAAGTTGAGATTGTTGCATTGCGTTCTTGAAATACTGGGTAAAATAGGACATCGGGTCATTTTATGTTAAATGTTGTTACATCTGTAGACATATCTTGTATTTTTCCTCTTATTCTTGCATTCTTGCTTTCTTTATTTCTCTCTATGCCTGTCGTTTTTGATTGGGTCCACCTACTCTGACAGCTGATTGATCAGGAGACCGGTCTGTCATCATTGGGCTAAGTCGCGTGGCAAAAGAGGATGCCACGAGGAGCGGAGAGAAGTGCATGTTTCTTTGATCTCAATTTTTGGTATGTTTGCTGACACGATATTGATTTTTGCCTACTTTGCTTAACTTTCGTTTGGGTCACATTCTTTTGCACCCTTTTGCCCATTTTTGACCTTTCTGTGCTTTTGTACATTTTTATTTCGTTTGATTTGTTTGTCCAGCTCTTTCCAACGTCATATCGAGCTACAGCTTGTTAAGTTCACTCTTTTTCTCAGAGATTTAAGGTGAATAGGGAAGATGTCGTACAGCTCCCATCTTGCAAACTCATAGGTAACTTGCTGTTGGAGACACCAGATAAGAGGTGAATGCCATCTTTTGTTTTTTATTTATCTGATAGCTGAGAATAGGGAAGACTTTTGTTTCATTATGCTTTCTAGCAAGGTACCAGGTTACTCTTGAGGTAGAATTGTTCTGTTATATTTCTTTCTTTTGTTTGCCGATACTAGCGTCCCCTTACCCCTGAGTTGGCCTAACATTTTTTGTTTGGTACTTTCCTTTTGAACTTACTACTTTATGCATTTTCACATTATCGTAAATACCTTTTGTATATAAATTTAGCCATTTTATGGTTTTCACTTTTTGTAAATTGATTCACTTTTGTTGGCATTTCCATTGTCCATGTCTTTTTGCTTCCACCATCACATGGTAAAAATGCCACACGTTACATGTTACTCCTTTTACCCTAGACCAGTGGTAGGGAACCTATGGCTCACGAGCCACATGGCTCTTCAGCTGTCTCCCTTCTATAATTTTTTACGGTTTGTAAACTATAACCGTCACTAGATTTACATTTACAATTCCCTTGTATTTACAGCAAAATGATTAAAAACTTACGTTACAAAAAAAGGACCTTTCGACCAATGCATGTGTGTGGTGTTGTGGACAAAATGTAATCGTGACGCCAATAAAGGGCAAACGCATACGCGTGGTTACCATTAAAAGAAAAGAGGATGCCATGAGGAGCGGACAGAAGCGCATTTTTCTTTGATCTCGATTTTGGGTATTTTTGCTGACACGATATTGATTTTTGCCTACTTTGCTTAACTTTCATTTGGGTCACATTCTTTTGCAACATTACTTAATATAAGTAATTTGCCCTTTATTTACTCAATAATAGTAAAATCTTATTTTTGTTGTTAAAACTAGGCAAAATTAATATAACAACAATATATGTTCTTTAAATTAGCCAAAATTATTGCTGCATACTTTATTTTGTATTATATGAAGTAACTGTGTAATTTTTCATAATAGTAAAATGTTTGTTTATTTTAAATCATGTTGCTTTTCAGAAAAAATTAAGAGTTTATTTACCAGAATTAAAATAAATTGTTGTTCACAAACATATATAAAGGTTTAAACCTCTATATTGGGGTGTATATATACCCCAACGGCTCTTCAAAAAAACGCATTTGCCAAAAATATCAGAAATGGCTCTTTGCTGAGAAAAGGTTCCCGACCCCTGCATGTATTAACACGTATTGGGGGCTCGTCCGGGATCAAAACAATAAAAAAATATTCTAAAGGGAGCTAAACTCAAGTTAAAATTGGTGTGGTTATCTTTACAATTGTGTTGGTGGCAAACAAAAGTCATTAGTTTATTTGTATCACGAAAGCATAGTAAAGGAAGTTGTTACATGACACCTACACATGTCGCCTAGGTAGGCAGCTCACTTCGCGTTTGAATGAAGCCATTACCATTAACAGATGTGCTCATCAGAAAAGATACAGTAGAAGAAAACAACAGAACTCAATTGGCAGTCCTTAGGGATTGAATAAGCAGGTTTAGTCTGTACCTGAGGGCTCGACTGAGCTTGTCGTAATTCATCTGGGGCTTGCACTTGCGTGCACCCCACAGTCGTGCCACCTCGTCCGGGTCTTTGATGACAAACTCGCCGTAATCTCCCTGCCAGGCGATGACATCGTGGTACTCCTCCTTCCGCAGGAGCTCCAGGATGAAGTGCCACAGCTGGATCTGTCTGGAACCAGGACTCGACTCCGGCTTGTAGGCCCAGTCTGGGAAGGCAAACCCTAGAGGTCAGACATAAAACACACTTGAGAGCCTTGCTACTTGGATGCAATCTAGGTACGATTCGCTGGGAATAATAAGTGGCCTTTGTTATCTCTGCAGTCTTTCAAAAGAGAACAATGTGCTTTTGGGGCGGTAGGCAAACTAACATTCTTTCTGGTTAAAGTTTGTATGCAGCTCTCCTCCGAGTCTGAATAAGTTGTCAGAATGTCACAGTGTCTAGTTAACACGAGTTTCAATCCAAAATCCTTGAGGCAGCAGTCAAAATAACACTCACACACACACACACAGATGGTCTCAGTCTCTACTTTTAGACTCAATACTTGCAGAAACAGAAGAAAAGTAGCAGGAGGTCGCTGGAGGCGAGACAAAAACAAGGCCGTGACTTTGAGGGTCTTTTGTCTCATTACAGAAACTGTTTGTGCTTTGGGACATTAGCATGGACAGGCGGTTACACAACATGCTAAGTGACAGACCTATTACGAATCCATGCACAACACTGAGTCAACGTGACAGAACGAGATGGCGGAAAGGCTCTCTGAGACGGGCGCATCGCAGAGGCACCTGAGAATGTTAGCCGTTGACGTACACTGTCAGGAATGAGAAGGCGAAGTCTGCAGACTCAACCAAAATGAGGTGAGGTATTTCTGCCGGCTAAATTAGACACAATGTCCTATTAGGATAGAAAAAACAAATCAGAGTAAAAACACAATGAACCAAGATTCTATCTCTTAGGCACCCAATGTCAGGTGGGAACGGCTGAAAATAACAGCATAATTCCCACACTCGCACACAAAAGAGAAAGAGAGGGTCTTGGCGCACGACGTGTTGTTGTGCTCAGTGGAATGGCCCTTTCAGACAGTTTAGAGCTTGGCTGCTAATAATGCCTAGCGCCGTGTTAGGCAGTGAACGCAGAACAGCTCAGCATTACCGCCACCGCCAACTGCACACATGTGCTGCGGGGACCCACGCTGCGCAGGGGGGCGGTAGGATGACTTGGACACCGTGGGCTGGTACTAACTGTCCGTGACAACTGCTGAACAGTCTGCAATGCGGCTTGACTCATGATTGAGAAGTGTGGTTGAGAAATCTGGTGGATAGATGGATTTAAATATGACTTGACCCACTGACAGGGAGAATATCCACTAGTCATATATTCAGTTACATGTATTGTTGGCCCTTTTTAACCAAGATGGCGTGTGTTAGTTGATAAGATTACAAGAATAATGCAAAATTAGTTTCAAGTAGCAAAAATATGATCTAAATCAGTGTTTCTCAACTGGTGGGTCGTGACCCAAAAGTGGGTCGCAGGAACATTTTCAGTGGGTCGCGGAGTGTGTGGTCAAAAAACAACAACAAAAGTTAAATTTTTAACTTGTTTTGCGTATACCGGACTTTTATTTTGAAATGCGCGCACGATAACCGATCCCTTTGGAATCGACGTGGAAAGCGTCACGTTGCCGAGCAACATAGAGAGTCAGTTGGTGGAGCTTTCATGTGATAAGACGCTGAAACAGAAATTCAGTAAAGTAAGCCTCTCCCAGTTTTCACGATCTGACAGTGCGATCAAACCCATGCCATTCAGAACTACGTATTTATATGAAAGTGGCTTCTCTTCCTTGGTGCAGCTTGACTCCAAGCAAAGAAACAGGTTGTACATAGAGCACGAGCTTCGGGTAGCACTGTCTACCATCACTCCTGACTTTAAAACTCTTATCATATCAGTAAAGCACATCCTCAGTTATCTCATTATCTTCCCAAATTACTGTTAAGTGTTTATAATTGCTGTCATATTAGATGTAAAAATGGTCATGATTATTTTAATCATTTTACAATTTGCTGGTTTGTTCTGTTCAACAGGATCAGTGTTCATGTTTTATTAACACTTCAGTTTTGTTTATGGTAACAACCTTTCCTTACCCTAAACACTGTTTACAGTGTTTGTCGTTTTTACTTTGTAATATTTCTATAATTTGATACATTTTGTTAAATGACAGCAATAAAATATTGTTTATTTGTAAGTCTTGCTGATTTTCTTATGATTTTTTCTGTCACTACTTGTGTATGTTAACAAATAAATACAAATTAATTATAATTCCTAAAATTATATTACAGTTCCTAAAAATTTGGGTCACGGCTTGATGACCATGTAAAAATGTGGGACCCGTGGCCAAACCAGTTGAGAACCACTGATCTAAATAGCACCTCCACTTCATTTTGATCCAGGTGCTGTGTATCAGGATGATCATGCACTAATACACACAGCAAGACTGGTGACAGAGCGATTTGATGAACATGAAAGTGAAGTTGAGCATCTCCCATGGCCTGCACAGTCACCTGACCTAAACTTTATTGAGCCACTTTGGGGTGTTTTGGAGAAGCGAGTCAGGAAAGATTTTCCTCTACCAGCATTATGTAGTGATCTGGTCACTATTCTGCAAGAAGAATGGCTCAAAATCCCTCTGGTCACATTGCAGGACTTTTATCTGTCATTCCCATGACGAAGTTGGCCGCAAAAGGCAGCCCTACACCATGCTAATGAATTATTGTGGTCTGAAACCAGATTATAAGTTCAGTTATTTAAGGCCCTGTTTACATGTGGTATTAACATATGTTAATCCGAGAACAAGTACAAAACGTTCTGTAATGGGTTTAGGTCCCTTAATTTTGACCAGAAGTGTTTATACTATGAAAGTAATCTGGCCAAATATGTTTTCAAATTCTTATGGAAGCGATTAAAATACAACAAACCCAAAATATTTCTGACTATGCAACATCTGTCGTCCACTAGTGATCAGACAGACCAAAAAAAAAAAAAAAATATTCATGCATTTTCTTGTCGGCTTAGTCCCTTTATTAATCCGGGGTCGCCACAGCGGAATGAGCCGCCAACTTATCCAGCATTTGTTTTACGCAGCGGATGCCCTTCCAGCTGCAACCCATCTCTGGGAAACATCCATACACACTCATTCACACTCATACACTACGGACAATTTAGCCTACCCAATTTACCTGCACCGCATGTCTTTGGACTGTGGGGGAAAACCGGAGCACCCGGAGGAAACCCACGCAACCACGGGGAGAACATGCAAACTCCACACAGAAAAACCAACTGACCCAGCCGAGGCTCGAACCAGCGATCTTCTTGCTGTGAGGCGAACATGCTACTCACTACGCCACCGTGGCGCCCCAAAATAATAATAACATAAATGTCAATTAGGGCTGCATGGTACTAGAATAAAATGACATTAAGATGTTTGTTTTTCTGCTATATATATTTCGATATGAATATAATGTCACATGATGACTTGAGTAACTATTTGGAATGAATTCATAATTTCACATTGAGATGATTTTGTAGCAGAGCGCATCTGCATAAAATATACAAAAAATAAAGCACAGATGAAAACAACAGAACAAAGATTAAAAAAATAAATAAAACAAACGGTGCATCATGGTTTTCGGTTGAGTCTAACAGAACTGCGGTGTAGAAATTCTATAATCAAATGTAAATTAACAGTGTATAGTCTTCATTGTAAAAAAAAAAATGTAACTATAATCTTTATTAAAATAAAAAAAAAGTGGCCGAATGGTTTAAATTTGCTTGAAATTTTAGTCACAGACCTTCAAAGCAGATTTAAATGATTAGATTAGGTCAGGTTATTTTATCCCAATACGACACTGCAGATGCTGCGATATGACTACCGCAGATTTACACATTGTGATATCAATGCTGAAATAATATATTGTGCAGCCCTGATGTCAATGTCTACCAGTGTCAACATGCTCTTAAAATGTTCAACAGACATAAGGAGACATATAAAGATCCCCTTAAAACCAGGTGTGCACAGGGTCCAAGGTGAAGTTTGTGTGAATCCAATCCAAGGCATTTTCCATGGACTCTGGAACTAGACAAAACGGACAAGCTCAAATTGGAGACCAGACTCTGTTTATACTTGTATACCACTTGATGTTTTACTAGATGCAAATAATCAGATGACTGCCGATTTCTGATTCATCACCAAGAACTGCTTGTTAGTTATTTGCTTATGTTCTACATTTGAAATAACTTATGACATATGTACAATTAATGTATCCTTCAAATAAGATTCACTCAGCTGAATGATCTATTAATAACCACTGTTTGGTAAAGCGTCTTCTTGCGCCAGCATATTTAATTTAAACTACAAACCCACATTCAAAACTCAAGCTTGGGTTGATTCCTTTTGTTGGCTGTTGAAGATGCCAACTCGCAAAATCTCAATAGATAATTCAGAATATAAACCACTTCAGCACCTTTTTAAAGAACTTTGTTGGAATCCAACGCCAAACGCCAGTCTCCAGACCGACAAAGTGCATCTCCTCCCGATTAAGCCAAGTTTATCAAGATGTGTCAAATTACACATATGATTAGTTGCATGTTTGTGGGTCCAGACCTCCACCGAGAGTGTGGGCACAGAGAAACACAAAGCTTCCCACAGCGTGTGCGCGTCAGTGCTGACTCACGCCGTATGCGGGAGCGTATTTGTCATTCAGCTTTCACAAGAAGTGCGCCTTTTCCCTCAGCTCTCATACCTTTTTCTCTCTCTCGTGCGTTGGGTCCCTGGCTCCCACACCATCTCCTAGCAACAAGACACTTTAGCGCTATAAATACACGTATAGCAGAGAGAACAAAAATTAACTCAATTAATCAATTAATGAAATAAAGACGCACAAGCTGCAGCACTAAATATCCGAAGGACACAGGATTCTGATAAACAAACACAGTTCACCAAAACACAAGGGTCAGTTCACTCAAAATTTATACAGTGGGGGGAAAAGTATTCAACTTTTTTTTGGAAAAATATTCTAAAGGAGCTGCTGACAGGGGATTGAACCAGATACAACCAGTACAAACAAAAATAACAAAACAAAATAAATCTTGATGGTTCTGTGGGTCTCGTCTGTCAAATCTGATCTTTATTTTCTGTTTTCTATTGGATTCGAGTCAGGTGATTGGCTGGGCCATTCCACAGCTTGATTTTCTTTCTCTGGAAGCATTTGAGAGCTTCCTTGTCAGTGTTTTGGACCATTGTCTTGCTGAAATGTCTACTCTGGTTTCATCTTCATCATCCTGCTAATGTAAACATTGGAGCAGCTAATATTCATTCACAGTGATGAAGGGCAGAGGGTTGCTGAAGAACTACTAAGAGATTTCTGCTGCTGTTTGGGCTTTCACTGTCTTTGTACACCTCCCTTTCTTCACGCGTTCAATACTTTTTCCATGTGTCATTTCATTTTATTACACATAACTTACTTTGTAAACTAATTAATATTGTTTTCTTTGCATATATGAATTTTTTTGGCTGTTGCCAACATCTGATTGAAATTTCAAGTCAACGGCGCCTTTAGAAATATGTTTTCTGCGAAAAACGGTGACGTGTTGAATATTTATTTCCCCCACTGTACATCTTTTACTTAATGTCATATCGGTTCAAACCTGTATCACTATCTTCCTCTTGTAATAAAAAAAAAATCAATATATCTATAAAATATATATAAATAAATATAAATCTATAATATATATATATTATATATATATATATTATATATTTATGGACTCTACAGCCCCGTTTACACTGCCAGTTAAATGTGACCCAATTCCGATTTTTTGCTCATATGTGATCTGTTCTATGACCGTGTAAACACGAAATAAACGCATGCATTCAAATATTCAGAGATCGGTTTCAGGCCTCCTTCTTATGAGGAAATAAATCAGAAATAAATCAGATATGTGACAATGCGACTGTCATGTAAACAAGCAGATCGGATTTACTAAGGCGTTCCGTTTTGTACGTCATTAAACTTGCGAAAATGTGCTACTTCTTCTCGGTTTAATGACATAGAAGGAAGAGCGTGAGTGGAGACGCCGACGCGGTACACAACAATAGAGGAAACATAGAGGAGGAAAGTGGTCAGAAGTTACCTGCCTTCTTGGTCTGTGAGGGGATGAGTCAGTAGAGGACACCATATATATACAGACGCAAGCTGTGATGACGGCCCTTTCCCTCCTCATCCACCTCAAAAATCATTGTAAAGTTGGGGGAACCATTTCACAGAGCTAAAAGCAAAACAACTAGTGTGGCGCAGATGCTAGAACCCACCTTTACAAATGTGCGATGTTGTAAATTGTATGGCAAGTGTAAACACATGAATAGGATATGGGTCACAATTACAAGATCGAGTAAACGGACAGGCAACAAATCGGAATTGGGCATCATACAGTGTAAACAGGGCCTAAGTTTCACTACTCAGACATCCAAATTTGCAGTGACCTGAAGGTGTGTAAATGATGACACTATTTTGGATAAACCAATCAAGTAGTCAAGTTTCTTTTTATCACAACACAACAGATGAGTGGCTTCGGCAAAAATTCCTCCACATCTTTCGACTATTAAAACACTTGGAAACGTTCCCAATAAGCTGAAGACAGAGGGACTAGTTGCGTGCCAAATTTTACTATACAGCCTTAGAAGTTTTTACAAAACCTCTAACCAGCAGCAGTAACAGTGAGGTTTTCCTCTCACAAAGAGCCAATATGGTGACGATCAACAGGTAGACATCTTTAATAAGAAAAGGGGACATAAAATAAACCCCAGACGCGAGCTAAACGTTTGACTCTGGGGAGGGCCGAGGAATGACTTTACAAGAAACCGCTTTGAGGTGCTTTCAAACAAACCAGTGCACCATAAGACACTCGCTTTTTTCGCACGAGACCACAAGACAACTTAGCACGTGCACACAAACACACTCAATCAAAACGCAATAACAGCTAAAACAGGCACGTCCCCAGCGTCTGTGGGCTCTTCTGGGACTGCTGTTTCTCTGACAGTTACTGCCACTAATGGGTTTGGAGTCAGGAGACCGCCAGACGAAACCCTTGCTTGACAGTGGCCCAGTACACACTTACAAAAACAAAATGACATAAGCCTTACATGATAGCACCTGTACAAACTGTACCGGCACGAACAAACAAACAGGCTGACGAACATCAGACTGAACATTACATGCAAGATCAAGGAAATCGGACGCTAATATCCATCTTGGCTTTGTTCGCGTTGGGTTTCTGTAGGTGAAGTCTCTAAAAACAGCACCCATTGGCTTCGTCTCTGTTTGCCATTAGCGTTCAGCTGCAACAGCTCTTTTTTTATGGCGAAGCCGTGACGCAAGTACGAAAAGAAAACAAAAAACGCCGTCCTCTGCGTCTCTGGTCTGTATTTAAAGGCTCTGAAATGTTTAGTGCCCCCGCGCTCATTCGTTCTGTTTCTCTCCATCTCTCCCCCACTTCCCTCCCTTCCTCCTATTCTTTGTGGGCTCTATATTTAGGCAGAGGAAAAGGTCGTTCTCCATCTACTAATGATGGTGGCGACAGGGAAAAAAAAAAGGTACGAGTGTGTGCCAGCATGAATGTGTGCAGGATGAGTAATACAAAAGAACCACAAGCGGCTCTGCTGCCTAAATGTTCCACTTACAATCGACATTGTCACTCTGCCTCGCGGAGAGCTGAAAAATACTGGCGGCCGAATGATACGGGGCACAGCGGCGTTCATTCGCGTATCCAATCCGCAGTTGGATGCATTGATCCGAGCTGTGTCGAATGAGTCAGTGTTGTTTGCGATAATGAGAACGCCTCCGACGAAAAATACAACAAAAGCCTTCAGCGGCATGTTTGTGTGTTTCAAATACTCTCGGGGCAATATAGATCTCATTCATCTGGGCGAAATCTGGAGGCTGCTTCGTTTAAGTACACATATATCGGTGAATCACTGTCAATGTAGTTCCAGCACGGCAACATGAAAAATATTATGTTAATACATTATTAATGCAATTTTGTGTTTGAAGATATTCAAAAATGACACAAGATTGTACAGAAATTCAATTCATCTTTATTTGTATAGCGCATTTATAATGTAGATTGTGTCAAAGCAGCTTCACATAGAAGTTCTAGTCAACTGAAACTGTGTCAGTTCAGTTTTTATAGTTGAAGTTCAGTTTAGTTCAGTCCTTAACCAAGCAGGCCGGTGGTGATGAACAAACATTCACCAATTGACGAAAGTGAAGGAAAAACCGAGAGAGAAATCAGACTCAGTTGGGAACGACCAAGCATGAAAGATAACTAAATATATCCATTTCAGACCAAGAATCAAAAACACCACCCCTTCACAAGTGCAAAAGACATGGGGTATAGGTGAATTGGGTGAGCTATATTGTCCGTAGTGTATGTGTATCTATGGATGTTGCCCATTTTTATATAAATTTGAGTAATATTATTAACAAAAATGCAAATGTTTCAATACAGTTCGCAAAGAAATATCTTCTGTATTTTAGTGGATTTATCATATGGGAGACTTGCTTTGTTCACCAGACAAGGGGTTCTAATTGAATTTGCATTGTAAACAGCAAATAAAAGTTAAAAGGTTTTTAGTTTTAGTATTTAGTATGTTAGAACTAATTAGTTTTTATATGTTTTTAGTAACTATACTATCAAAATCATTCTGAAAAATCCACAGAAGTTTTATAAAATGCGCAAAAATTACACAAAATGTTCACATATTCTGTCTAGACCTGCTTAGAAGCATAAACGGCCAATAACAGCTAGGATGAAAGATGCAATGGGATCTACAATGATTTTAATAACCATTCTAATACTAGAAGAATAGATAAGTCTACAATTTTAAAAAGCGGGTGTCAAGGCAGAGCTCAAGAATTAAATGCAGACAATACGAAACGGATGTTATAAATCAACTGAACTGATTCACTGCTTTAACAATTAATTGGCTTGCCATTAAATATATACACATACATTTGAAACAACAGTATAAACATAATTTAGGTAATACTGGCGTGGAAAACAATGTTCTGTCTGTGGATATTTCTAGTATTTGAAATAAAATTTTATAAATGGACTTTGTAATGATTCAATGTTGTTTGGTAAAAAAAGAAAAGACAAAAAATAAGACCACCTGAAAATACAATGGCGTCTTTTTTTATTGATTATCCTCCCTACTGTGTGTGGAGTCACGTGACCCTGCTGTTAAGGCTGATTTATATCAAGAGCATGCGTATGGCACCTCTTAAAAATGTAACTACACGTTGCGAAGACGCGTACAGCACGATCTGTGATTGGTCAGTTTAATAGCGTTGACAGACATGGGTGGCGCGGAAAGCTGCGGGAGAGCAGAGAGCCGGTTGGAGAGAGTGTTTACAAGTGTGGAGTCCCGTGGAGGGGCTGTTTTGCATTTACCTTATGACTAAAGTTGTTGCACGGCCTCCAGTTACCGCCTCTGAATGAGCAAGTTTTAGCTTCTTGTACATTAAGATAGCATTCAGAAGAAACAAAACCGCCATGAAGAAACTCGACACAGAGGGACATAAAAACCCGCTGCCAGCTAGTGTTATTACAGAGCAACACGAACAGCACTCTGAAGTATATCAATACACAGCTACGCGCAAGGCTGGTGCCGTGGGTCAAGCCTTTAAAGTCTGAGCCTTTAAAGTCAGCCTTTAAAGTCTGAGGCTGATTTATTTTTCGGCGGCCACTTTGCAGACACAAGATCTCTGGTTAAGTGAGATTATGAACCCATTCTTGAACCTTACATCGCACTAAATTAACGATGATTGTAAGCTGCACCAGAGATGCTTTGAGATGCCATATTTTCCATTGCATTTAAATTATTATTTAGATTAAAATATTTGTTTACAGAAGATACCAGAAATGCGCTGTTTAAAATATTATTTACAGGATATACAAGAGTTATTTTATTTAGAAGAGATGCTGCTTATTTTCTACTTTTAATATGAAAAGTACAGAAAAGAATTGATTTTGTAATCAAAAGTGCGAGTTACTTACATTCGCTTTTATAAGAAAAAGCTGACTATTCGCTTTAGGCAGTGTGTGTTTTAATTTCAGCTGTTCAACATTGATGTTAAATAAATAATCACAGACAGTTGATAGTGTGTGTTTCCTTCAATTATTTTAAAATCAAGCAATGCACCCTTCATTCGAACATTTCTCTCTTGTAATATGTGAGCATATTTACATATTTACTGTAAAAAAAACTGTCAGTGAACCATGAAGGCAAAAATCTAAATCGTTCAGTAATCAAAATGGAGTTAAAATGTTCAATTAATCGAGATTTTGATTTTAGGCCAAATAGCCCAGCCCTAATTTATTTACATTCATTCAACTTTAAATATCTTGAGTATTGAAGGTGGAAAACAACATGTAGTGCTCTTATTATAAACAGATGTTCATACAGCACCAATATTTTAGTTATTATTTATTCTTGGTGCAAACTCAATAAGGCGATCGCTGGATAACAGTCAGACAGACGGAGAAGGGTGAAGATATGGAGAGAGCGAGTCAACCAGAAACAGAGAACAAACACTCCAGGTTGAGAGGAGAGGATCAAAGCGCCGGCCAGTCATCTGTAGATGCGCAGCGCTAGCCTGCAGCCCTCACATGATCACCGTCATGCACTCTTACATAACGCACTGTGTGTGTGTCTGTGTGGATTCTGCTGCCCACAACACAGTCATGCCTCCTCTTGCCAAGCATGACGGGAAAGGTTCAGGGTTGTTGCCCCTAACAGGCCGCAGACAGGCACGTAAATCCCTACGCTTCATCTCTTTCACCCCCAAAGCAAATAAAAAGCGCTCTGATCCATTGGAGCAGCCGATGCGGTGCTAACTGGAGAAGGTGTGCTGATACCCTGCTGGTTAATCTCTAGTTACCAACCGTAGGGTCAGGCCAGCGGTGTGAGTTTCTTGAGGACACTGACGAGACGAGGAAAAATGCTGAGAAAGTGGACGAATGACACAAAAAAATGCTGCGTTCTTATTTAATTTGCTTACACGACTGACTCCAACAGGTCATGCTTGCAGTGAAGTTGGTGTTCATTTGCTCGGCTAATTGCTACAACCAGTTTAAGTGCTTCCAAATGAATTTTATTGATTTTCCATCAATGCTAATAAAGTGCTGCCACCACAGTGCAAAGGTTTACAGTTGCACTTGGTTGCAAAATGGATGCTAGTTTAATAGGTAATGAAGTAGGCTTACCTATGCATTAACATTAAAGGGGTCACTGAGAAATCAGAAGTGCATTCAAGTCATCATTTTGTAACTAAAACGTTCTTAAATTTTCAGAACTTCACATTTTCATATAAGTCAGCTGATATCGAAGCTAAATGTCAGGCTGTGGAACTTTTTACGTGATAAAGTTGTTGCCAAAAAGGGATACAGCTGTGGCTGGAAGTTAACAAGTATCATTTATAATATTAATGGAATTACCCAATTATTGTACTTTATTAACAATCTACCTTCCCCCAACCCTCCTTTTAATGTAAAAACGGTTATTATACAGATTATTTGTCATATTATTAATTAAATTACCCGTTAAATTGCATTTTATTAACGCTTAACTCTAAACCAAACCCTCACGATAACTTAAATATAGTAATTATTGTTGAACAGTGTCACAAAAAAATTATGCTATATTGATGTGCGTATCCCCATAATCATCAAGGTTTAATGAATAAACATGCTTTAAGTTAAGTGGTTGCAAAGCACACATTGACACGGAGCTTTATTTTGGATCGTGTTTGGTGACATGCGGCATGCACAACTAGCTCATTTGACTGAACAATAACATGTTCCTGTACACTACCGCTGTGTGGGTAACAAGGGGTTTATCACTTTAACTGTAAATAAGTCAAGGTTGATTGATCACAGCAGGCTATTTCCGTCAGGGCCACTGCTGAAGTTCATAGACGTATGGCGACGTGCAAACATGAGTCAAAAGAAGTGACAGAACAGGCATCAGCAACAGGTTTACTGAGAGCAAAGCATCTTTACAATAACAGAGTTGATTTAGAGTTGAAAGACTGAAATGCAACATTGGCAGCCACAATAAACAAGTGATAAAAGACTTGTACAGAATGGTTATTATAGTAAACACTAAAATCATTTATCTGGAAATAAAAATAAATAAAAATATAAATTTAAGAAGGAAAACTAAACTATTTTAAATGACAAACATACTAAAACTTCTTAAAAACACTGCAGACTGCAAACCAATGGAGTATTTTGTAATTTGATTAACACATAAAAAATAAAAAGATAAATAAAAATAAAAGAAATCACATTTAACACTAGTTTTAAATATTTTAACATATACATAACGTGTGTGTGTGTGTGTGTAATATATATATATATATATATATATATATATATATTATACATATATTAGAGATGCACAATATATCGTTTCAGCATCGATATATATAGTCATCTCAGCATCTGCAACGTCGGGTCTGGATTGTAGTTGAGCAGGACTTAAAAACACAACTGATTGTGGTATAATTTAGTTGTAGTTTAACCAAAAAGTTACAAAAATAGTATTATTTGTATGTGTTTTAAGGCCTGTGACTGTATAAGCCTTTCAAGACAGTTTAAAGTTTAGTAACTTCAAGGAAGATTAGTACGGTATACATCCAATGACAAAATATACAGTGTTATTTATTTTACATTTAATTATTATTTAATCTGTAACTTTGCCTTAGTGTATTTATAATTTCTTGTGATTTGGTTTATTACATTTTATGCAGATGCACCACCACAAAATCATCCCATTTTCATACACATTTATCCTAAAATTAAACCATTCTTTTCAAATAGAGGTATTCTTGATCAGTTAAAATTATACTTAATATCACAATATGGATTGTTTTGTTTTCTCACTAAAATCAGTCCACTCTAGGTCGTTTCAATCGAGCCGAGATCACCTCATCCAGGCTTTTTCATTCTATGAATGGACGATTAACGCTGTTAGTCACGTAACTGTTTATTAATACAATACATTTGACCAGTATACTCTCCGGCTGCACACACTGGATAACATCAACAACTCGTGTTACACACAATACCGTTTGTACTGCAACAACCATCCTAACACAGGCGATCTCAGACCAATTGATTTGCTGCGAATCCGAGCGCAATTGCGGGATTCACAAATGCTAGACAAACCGCGCTTACTGGACAAACAATACAGGTTCCCAAACAAACGCCTGGGTGTTAAAGCATCCTGTATTTGCACGCAATTGACAAACAGTTGCAGCCAAATTTCACTTAAGTAACAAGGCAGCACTGGCCTGATCGGGCCAGTAACCATCCTGTATACTGTCCCGAGTGTCTCGCACGCTGGCCCCGGGCCAACGGGCAGTCCTTATTGTCGAGCCCTGATATATATATATATATATAAAATTGTCATTTTTTAAATATATATATTTTTATATATATAAAATGACAATTTTTTTTTCACAGATAAAATCAGACATTTGTCGTTATTGTCCTTGCATTATATTCAGCATTGCAGTCTAAATTTGTTTATTTAAAAAAAAAAAATAAAATAA
>CAIGQQ010006515.1:2370764-2385184 GCA_903798035.1 Danio albolineatus | reverse complement strand
GGAAAACACATCCATACATTCTCATTCACACACATACACTATGGACAATTTAGTTTACCCAATTCACCTGTACCGCATGTCTTTGGACTGTGGGGGAAACCGGAGCACCCGGAGGAAACCCACGCAACCACGGGGAGAACATGCAAACTCCACACAGAAATGCCAACTGGCCCAGCCGGGGATCGAACCAGCGACCTTCTTGCTGTGAGGCGAACGTGCTACCCACTAGGCCACCGTGGCGCTATATATATATATATATATATAAAATAGTTACCAATACCAACACAAAAAAAACAATAAACAGCATGACAACACCAACACTGAACCAACATTTGACAAATTGCTATTTTTACTAGTAAAATATATTGCCATTTTCAATTACTAAACACTTAAAGGCAAAAAAACTGCCTGAGAAAAACGCTAAAGCATACAGACCTTTTCACACGAGCACAGACTCCACTATACCAGCGTTATGAAAATAATACAACAAGCAACCTGTGCCAACAGTCTACATTATAGTCAAAATAGGCATAATCTGTCTCCTTGATCTCAAGCGTGCAATACTGCGCACTTGGACAGGTGTTTTGGGAACACTTTAACCCAAATAAGAACAAACTGAGGGCAAAAGGGATCAAGTGTTTGATTATGTTTGCGCGCGTGTGTTATCCTAGGCGTTATGTGAGACTCTAGGTCATCTTGCCACCCATGTCACACTTACGAGGGTATTTCCCACCCAAGCAGACACTGAAGAGCGCGTTGTGTCCCAAACGCCGTCGCCGAGGAGGAGCCATTAGCTATGTCTAATACTTTCACAGCTGCGGCTCCATAAGCTAAACATCTAGTAGCTGTTATTTTCATGTCTACAATCTTCATGTCAACACTAGCGGGACCAAAAAACTCCAGTTACCGGCACACGGCGGTGGAGACGGCGCTCCAGATGTCCGGGACGCCGCAGCGCGACGGCCAACTCTGCCCAGACAGAAACCAGACGCGTCACAGGGGAGTTCCTCGTAGGGATATGATTAAATCAACCATAAATGGTCAAGCAGGGCGCGTTTCTGGGCCAATTTTCCTGCTATGTGAGGACTGCCGAGCATGAGGAGCAGCCTGCGACGGCCGCCTGCCAAACAATCCTTACCAACAGGCCTGTGCAGGTCTTCTGAACTGCGCGTGCACTCACTTAAAGGGTCTGTGAGTGTCAAAAAAAGACCTTTCTGAGACATTAGAGCACATCTTGTACCTTATGCCACTCAAAAACTTGGGTTTAATATGAGAGGTGAACATAATTTCTGACTTTTCAGAAGATGACACTCTACTGCGCTTTGTTCCACAACATGGCCAAAAAGGTAACCTTTTGTAGGCCACTCGTTGAAATGTTCAAGGGAAAAACCCTGGAGTTTTCCTCGGGATTATTACAAGACTTCATTTTTATGACTTTTATTATAGTCTAATCAACATCAGTGAAGTTACCACATATCTTTCCTCACCTGATAATGGGTTAAGCCGGCATAAAACACAAACCATTCTTAGAAATCCAGTGATTTAGCTGTACAACAGTGTCGACTAAGCACGAACTGTGGATTTATAGGAAAGCAAATGTTTAAATGCATGTCTACAAATGTAGTTTTATGTTCTGGAACACAAAAACAAAAGTGTAATAACTTTAAACAACTGAGGTGTTTCTATAGCCCTATTCCTGAGTTAAAATATCTCGATTTAAAGAAATTACACCTTAAACCAAAGGTATTTTGCCACTGCCAGGTAGAGCTGCACAATTCTGGCTAAAATTTTCTTTCCTAAAATAAAGATCACGATTTTCTCACGATTCTGTAGATGTAAAATAAAGGTTAATATGAGTCGGCTATTATTATTGTTATTTCAGAATACAACTATTCATAATTTGGATGTGTAATAATTATGTTTGAGACGTGCTTGCAGTCTGTAATTGTCATTATTAGAGCATGTTTTTCTACTGGTAAAAATCAGACATTTGTCATTATCAGATTCATAATCAGATTATATAAGCTATAGTTATACTGAAACAGTTAAACATTTATTCTCATGCACAACACTCTGTTTGCTATGAAAGAATAACATATTATATGATTGTCGTAATCATTAATCTAAAATGCGATTTGATTATTTAAATGATGTGTCACGGTCAGTTCACGTCACGTGTGTTTTCACGGCCGCGAATACATCATTACAAAATGACAGAAATTACATTTTTTGGGTGAATTAAACCTTATGAATACAGTATGTGACTCTTTGAACACCATTTGGAGTAGGGCTGTGCAATATAAACAAAATAATCATACTGCGATTTTTGGAACAAATATTGCGATTTTATTTGCGATTTTTGTTTTTTCAAATAAGCTACATACACACATTCTAAATATATTCAGTGCACAATAAGTGCAAGTTTCTCAACTTCGTCGTGTGTGGAGTGAGCTCTGATTGGTTAACATCTTTCTCCCGCTCAGCTTAGCTGTAATTGCCTGGTGTGCTGCGTCAGCTCTGATTGGTTAACATATTAAAATCATGTGCACAAGAGTGTACTCTGAATAAAAATCTAAATAAATTGATAGATAAAATTGCAGCCTTATGCGATTTAGAAATTGCATGTGCTTAAATCACGATTTTTTTTTGCGATTGCGATTAATTGCACAGACCTAATTTGGAGGTGTCCATGTTGCTGAACATTGTATGTAAAACAAGTTAATAAACATTAATAAACATATGCAAATCGTTATCATTTATCATCCATGTTGCACGGGTTTGAATTGAGATCACAATCTTTCAATGTTTAATTGTGCAGCTTTGCACTGAATACATTAATGCAGGGTTAAACAAACAGTGACAGAAAACACCTTTAATTAATAACCTAAGAAAGCATTTAGGTCCCACCAGAACTTCTTCCGTTGTCATTATATTTTACAGGGAAGCCAAAATGCTTTTAATCACGTGATTTGAATGACGCAGGAGGCGATCTCTCTGCAACTGATATATATGTTGGATTAACCTAAAAGTAAAAAACAAAACGTATATTAATCCGTGGGTCACGTGTGTTCTGAACAGTTCGAATCATGGATCAACCGTTATCCGTTACACCCCTAGTGTAATCATAGCTAGTAAGCAATGCCTTTTAAAAATAATTAATTCATTTTCTTTTTGGCTCAAAAACTAAACTTCATTTTCTTCAACTAAAACTAAAATTCATTTTCTTTTTGGTCCCTTTATTAATCAGGCATCACCACAGCGGAACGAACCACCAACTTATCCAGAACATGTACTATGCAGCGGAAACCAGAGCACCAGGAAGGAACCCACGCCAACACACGGATAACATAACTCCACACAGAAAATGCCAACTGACCCAGCCGGGGTTCGAACCAGCGACCTTCTGCCTGTGAGGTGATTGTGCTACCCACTGCAACCACTTCCGGCTTAGTCCCTTTATTAATCTGAGGTCACCACAGTGGAAAGAACTGTCTGCTTATCCAGCATATGTTTCACGCAGTGATCTATAGAACGATACAAGTATAGGATGAAAACTCTGTATTTAAAGCTACTCAGCATTTAATGACTCAAATTACAGCACAGATCGGGACAGAGTGGTAGATTGGTCCATTCAACAGCGCTACCTACCATCATTTAAATTACTCAGTCATTACAAATGATATTCTTCTACTTTATGCAATCTCAAATTGCTTGAAATCTGTTCAACAGCAAATGTCAATTGCATCTGCAAACTAAAAGTTCAGTTTGTTCACTTTAAACATATTAAAAACAAGACAAACTACTGCAAAATAGAGCCGAGTTAAAGGAAGCAATGAAAGCAAGCCCTTTCGTTCACTGGTAATGTGGAATCTCTCCGATTCAATCTTAAAAGTCTCCCAGCCATCATGTTCTCTTCATCAGAGTGTTAAATCACACACTCCAGTGGCCTTCGCTCATGCAGCCGAGCAAAAGTCATTAGAACCGCCGAGGTTGCAAGGGTGATAGTGGCATTACGTTTTATCAGCGAGACGTGGATTTCTAATATCTTATCACAGTAAAGCTTTCATCCCGGCTTTATCTCCTCCAGGGAGCCACTTCTACATGAACTTTTAACCGATTTTCTTTTCCTTCCCCCACTTCTGTTCGCACTTAGTCATGGGCAGAGAAGATCAATCAGAGGAAAACCAGTGCAGATCTGCTTGATTTTTCCGGTTCCGGATACCGGTTCTAGATAAGGAAACCCCAAAAAAACTGATAAGATGTTTATGCCACAAAGGTCAACCCGGATGCTGCCTCTACATAGGTGCATGAGCTTAAAACAACCTTTAACAAGGATGAAAGGACAACTCACCCCAAGAACAAAAAAAAAGTAATCAGTTACTCAGCCTCATGTCATTCTAAATTTAAAGGGCCACGAAACCCCCCAGTCTCAGCGTGGTGTTTTCACACCTCTAGCTTGGAAAAGCTCAGTAAAGTGGGCGTGTCCAGCTCTGTTTAGGTAGGAGTGTCGGGGAAGGGGAAAGAGGGAAGGTTTTGCATAAAAATGAGTTTCCATTTGTGCACGCGCTCATTTTCACACAGACTGTGTTTACATGGACATCAGTAATCTAATTATTTGCCAAATTATTAATTTGTTGACTTTAACAGCACTTTCTCTTTATTTTCGGATTCGCGTGATGGGCAGGGCTTCTGTCTATGGTTTGGTGACTGTAGCTTTATTGCTAAATGGCTAACAGGGGTTTTATAGAGAGAATAAATGTTTTATGTGCTTTATGAAGGCTGATAAACAGCGTCGATTCGTTTGGAGCCGTGTCTGAGTCCACTAGATTATTTCCGAGGTGCACGGAGCTCTATGAGTTCATAAACTCCTCCAGAAACTGAACCTGGATGATGGAAGCTTTCAGCGGTGCTTCTGACTGAGCCGAGCCGAGTTTTCCCTCAGGACACCAACAACAGGCGCTACGTCATTATCACACCCCCACAAGAGCAAGCTCCTGATTGGTTAACACGGCGCGAACGTCCGCTGAAGTTCATTTTAATTTCATTTTCAAACTGAAGCCGTTCGCGCGTATCGCGCTGCAGGATGCCTATTCGCGCCTTTGCATTGACTTAGCATGTAAATCACTCGCGCTTGACGCGTCTTCCGCAACTGCTATGAAAGCAGCATAACAGATACAATCTTCGAAGCGATCATGAATATTAATGAAGCTGCACCGCATACACAATAGAGCGCTCTGGTTGGTTTGAACCAAGTCTATCTCATGAATTAATGCCGTACACTCAGAGACGTCAGAATGTTCTGGCCGGGACAGGCGTCCACTCTCCACGCTGGAATATACGCAAGGATCTCATCGGCGTGACGCAGCTTCAAAAATTAGTTTCAAACTGGAAGAACGAATTTGCTCGTAATAACGCAAAAACAAACAATTTTCACTTTTTAGTCAATTATATGTGTCCTAATAGTGTTTATAGCAGCGTGGGACACATATATGACTGTCAACAGCTCAAAAAATGTGTTTTGGTGTTTCGTGGCCCTTTAAAGGATGAAGGAAAGTATGCCTTGAATGGGGATGAAGACGTCTCTTTTTGGAAAGTCACAGGTTTGTAAAGACATAAGGGTGAGTGATTGATGATGGAATGTTTTTGGGAGGTGGGGGTTAACTAACCCTTTAAATCAGTTCCTCCAAACCAGCAAGACTCTGCATGGTAATACTGATGACTTCAGGGAAGCAAATGTAAACCTTACCCTCCTGGTCTTGGAGGGCAGGTGGAAGTCAGCCAGATTGAATCTGGCTACAATCATCAAGCTCAGCGTTTTCCCCTTGATGCTCTAAGCTCATTCAGAGCAGCTAATTTTAACTGCCATCACCCTGCCTGTGCCAGATTATACAGGGTTGGGCAGGACTGACCAGGCGAACTCTTCTCCAGAGTCGCCAAAAACAGAAACGCAGACTTAAATTGACTTTGCTGAGCAATAAACATGGAGTGTGCCTGTCCCGCCTATCACTGCGCTCCCTATTATTGGTCTGTTGAGAAGACGGCTTGCTAAATCCTCTACGGTGTTCCCTCCCAGTTGTGGGCTTTGATTCTGATTCTTCTTCGTCCAGTTGTTGGAGATCATTGTTCTATTACTGGCATTTCTACGTGGCTGCGACTAGCGATAGACGCCGTACCTACTCTGTGCAAAGCCATGCAAGTATTGAAAAACGAGGCGTATTCACTTGTGAACCCTGCAATTTCCATGATGCTGAAAACAGGATTTAAAACAATTCTGCAGCAGCAACGTCTAAAAGATAGCATTTAACACAAAGCTCAGCGACTTGTCGCAGCACGTTTGAAGACGCACTCAGTTGGTGTCCCTATTGTGAGATTTACCTGTTGATTGGGGGATGGGGAGGAGAATTCAACTGATATGCAAAATCAGCCGAGTTAGCAAATGTTGACTCATAGATATACTACAAAATAGTTGTTATAACAGCATCATTCAAACCTTGAGTGCCGTGTTTGAAGTAGCGGGTGGAGCCAACGTTGAAGTAAACCTGAGCTTGCATTTTGCCAGTGATGCAATGTCTGATAATGTGAAATGCCAATGTGATTGTCTGATTTCAAGCCCTGGCACCATGCTGAGAGCTGTGATTGGTCCACATACACAGCAAGAAAGCGCCATTAAACCGAAAGGCTGGCCTGGAGACAGTCATCTGGGCCCCAGGTGATTCTCCAGATTGTATGTGTGTGACCTGGCTGAGAAGTGTGTGTGTGTGTGTGTGTGTTGTGGAATGTCTAAAGAAAAGTGAACGAGTGTGAGAGTGTGGCAGACAGGAGACTAGGTGTCTGAATATCTCCATGGGGACCCTGGAGGCAACGTTTGGTGCGTTCAACCTCCCCCATTAACGACCAACCACAGCAGGCAAAGACTATGAGTTGCGTCTCACCTTAAAAGCTAATGTGATATTACATTTACAAATAATTTTACCTACAAAATAGAGCAGATCTGCTCAAATCTGGTTAGACAAAGACAATGAAACCATTGTATGAAAGCATTGTATTGTAAACAAAAAAAAGAAACGCTGTATATATATATATAAAAAAGCTTAAACTACATTAAAAACTGTTTAAGATTAATTTAAAACATTTTCAGTTTTTTAAAATGTTTAAACTTAGGGCCAGACAGAATCTGCGGACTTTATTTGCTATTTCTGCTGAGATTTCTGCAGATGTATGTCGTAACTAAAATTTTATATATGAAATAAAAAATAATAGCGTTTTAACTTTTATTTAATGTTTACAATGCAAATCCATCTAAATCCATTTATTTGGTAAACAAAGCAAGTTTATCATTTAATATATCTACTAAAAGACAGAAAATATTACATTTCAAACTGTATTGTAAATAAATCAAATGAACACTTTCATATCAGTCAACATTATATCTGAAATTAATTAAAAAATATCTGAATGACTATAAATTTACAAACATATACACAAGTAAATACATAGACTCTAAATACACAAAGTTCTGCACACGCAGATTCCGTGTGGGCCTAGTTATAATACATTTCAGTTATGAAAAGCATGAACTGATGAAACAACTGCGAGAATGTAAAGATGTTATAGAATAAAAAAAGCATACAGAGAAGCATAGTTGAATAAGAGTTCAGTCCATGGAAAGGATATAACATGAGCGTCAAACACCATTGTTTCTAAGGCTGCTCGATACTGGGTAAAAATATGTGATATTGTGGTCAAGTATTACAATAATATTTCCTACAATATATTTTCCAAAAGAAAATGTTATTTTTATCAGCTTCATATTTAATTAATCATTAATCATGATATTAAAATAAATATTCAAAACACATTTTTTCAGATCTATTGAATTAATTTTAATGATATTCAGATATAATAGTTTCTTTCTTAAAAATCTTATTCGAGCAAAAGACCATAGAAAAATATGTTAATCAGAACATCGGCTCTTACACAACACTCTGAATCATTAATATGCGATACCCAGCAGTCTTTGACTGGCCACAATGCTTCCTAGGAAGATAATGACGGTGATAAAAATGTTTCCTTATGTTCTAAGTTTAACACAGCTCATGCCCATATATGTGGGACTTTTATCTTGAAAATGAGACGGTCATTAAAGAGATCCAATACAACTGGAACAAAGCCAAATATAGAAAATATGGATTATAAGTTTACTCAGAGCAATAAAATGATCATTTTTCTTATGAGGCCAATTCCTAGAATTGTAAATGGGAATGTAAATCAATTTCTGGAGAAGTTTTGCACTTACCTAAGCCAAATGCCTTCTATGTAGATAAAAGACATGTAAAAGCACATAGTATTATACGGCACCTTTAAGAAAAAGTTATTCACAAATTTTATTTTATAAATATAAATTATACACTTAAGTACAATATGTAGACTGTTGTTTCCTAGTGAACTATGGCTTAATATTGCTGCTGATAACCGTTTTACTATAAGGTTTACTGCTGTTTGGAAAAGTCAAGTTTTTAAAAATTACTGTTCCAAAATATTATAAACGTTTGTCAAAATAAAATATATTATGTTCAAAGGGTAAAAGTTGTTGTTTTTTACCCAGACATTTAAAAATAAAATATTTTAGAGCAGCAATCACAATACTGTCAAACAGTGAAACTGATATTTTTGTCCTAGGTTATGATGTACCATCAGAATTTTATACCGACCCATGCCTTGCTGCTCTACCTAAAAGCATATGAAAATGACCCATTTAATGACGTTTGTACTCCAAGCTCACTTCATGAGGTCAGTTGAGTGTTTGAAATAAACCCTTCTGTGAGACGATACTATAGTCATGTGACGATTAGTCATGTTTAATCAATGAAAACAGTTACGTCTTGTTTACAAAACAACCGATATGGTGATTTGCTGGCTGTTTCTCCTTCATGGGTGTTTGAAATTTCAACACAAGAGTGCAATCTGGCTTTTGTCTGAGATTTAGGGCTGATCACAGAATAGTGCTTTCCTGAAAAGATGTGCACGGCTATCGCAGTTTTTGATTAATCATGCAGCCCCAATCACTCCTATTCATTTTCCATTGCCTTGGTCTCTATTTCAGAGGCTGCCACAGCAGAATGAACCGGCAACTATTCCAGCATACGTTTTATGCAGCCGATGCCCTTCCAGCTGCAACCCAGTACTGGAAAACACCCACACACACGCACACACACTCATACACTACAGACAATTTAGCTAACCCAATTCACCTATAGCAAATGTCTTTGGACTGAGGGGAAACTGGAGCACCCGAAGGAAACACGGGGAGAACATGCAAACTCCAAACAGAAATGCCAACTCGAACGAGACTTGAACCAGCAGCCTTCTTGCTGTGAGGCGACGATGCTAACCACTGAGCCTCCCCCAATTACTACTAATCATCCAAAATTTTCCAAATTCCGCAAAATTCCACATTATAAATAATTTTTTTCATGGCACAATTGTATATTTTTGTCCTTGTTTCCCACATTTCATCAGAAATCACAGCGCCCTGTTCAAATCTAACAGACCTAGAAAAGTTAGTCAGCATTTAAAACAAACTAAAAATTACCCAGGCACACACAGATTAAAAAGGCAAGCCTTTTTCTTTGAAATAAAGGAACTAATGATTATTCAAGCATGTTATGATCAGCAGTGCGTATTACGAAAGTAAAGGTGTCAATTTTGATTTCGTGTTGACTTTAATTCCGCTTTCCACCTCCATGTCACAGTGTAGCATTACGTAGTTTCCTAGCCACTATCTCACCGGGTACCGCAATGACTGTAGAGCGCTGCACATTCGACGCCAATACCACCCATCTGGAAATAGGCTCGAAATAAAAAGGAATTAAGAACGAGCGAGATCACAAAAGAGATCAAGAGCACGATAGAGTGGAAAAAAAAGAGGTGGTGGCGGTGTGGGGCCGAGAACGAGAAGTCAATAGATTGCTTCTTTTCAAGTTCTGTGTTGTGGTTAAGTCTCTAGACTCAGGCTTCACTTTCATTTTCCTCCAAAGACGAGCGCACATGCATACACACAGTCGCTGACGGCACACGCGTGGCTCCAGCTGTGGGATTAGAACGCCGTCTCCACCGTCGCTCCCTGTTTTCTCTCCCACCCCAGGCCAAGACTGCAACTCCGCCAATCCTTTCCCTTGTTGCTAATGGGCCTTTCATTTACAAGCTTTCCATTAGCGCACAGACATCAGGCCTCCGCAAACTATGCACAGCCACATGTCAGTCACGGCCACCAGCTCTCGACAAAGTTAGAATTAGGCTAAATGTCCCGTTGAGGCCGGCACAACTTTATAGGTCGTTCTACATGAAACCGCATGGTTTAAAGGACTGGAAATCACCTAAGAGACACAAGACATCACTGAAAGGGTTCGGTTCACAAATTATTTTGTGTCTGAACGCTCTAATTTCCACTGTTCTGCAAAAGTGGCTAAAAGTTCCACTGCCACATATGGTGGCCTACACGTAACTGGAAACCCACTGACAGGTTCTGAAAGCACTCTCTCCTCCACACAGACCTCCGTGAGTCAGATCAGAAGACCAGATCGAACTTGTGTGACCTCTATGTAGTATCAGTCTCTCTTCCTCTCGGTCTCTATTCCTAGTGCACCAGCACTGGTTCCTGCCTGCAAAAATAAATTGGTTGCATAAAAATAAAAGTGGGAGCGAGTCAAAGTGGCGTCACCACAAAGATGGCAGCTCAAGAGACGAAGAGAGCGCACAACTGTGAGAATTAGGAACGTGTGTGTGTGTGTGCCTCCTCCTTGAGAGTAGGCTGGTGTGTCTGTGTGTGTGTGTATAATGCAACACAGACAGCAGCCATTAAAGTGGAATGTGGGGGGTCTGGGCCCCACTAATAAACTATGTGCTGCACACACATACGCACACAAAACACTCACTTCACCCGTGACTTCTTGTCTTCATTACAACCGTATTACGGGAAAGGGCTTTGCCATTGTCACAAAAAACCTTGTGATTTATGAGTTACAAAAATAACGGAATCTAGAACTTCAGAACAGATTCAATAGAAGACAAACGCAAAGATTAGTTCACAGGAACTCAAGCAGAACACCAGCCAGATTGGGGAAGCACCAGGAGAGAATGAAACTACTTGGAGTATTTCCCTTGTAGAAAGGCAACTGCTTGTACTTCACTAAAAGCTGTGAAGAAATAAAAGGAACTATTATGAATAAAATAATCAAACAAAAAAGGTTTTGGATGAATCATTCCAACAGATATTTGTGCAATATGATCTAATTAATATAGAAAATAAACTACAAATAAATTAGCATTACAGAACGATAAATAAAAGCAATCTTAACAATGCAAAACTCATGGCATAAGAAACTCAAAACAACTGAAGTCATCAATGCAAAAAACAAAAACATGAATCCATATGACATGTCTAACAAAAATAGGGCTGTGCAATATTTGGAAACTGCTTTTTCAAACAAGCTACATGCATGCATTCTAAATGTATTCAGTGCACAAGAAGTGCATAACAAAACAATTTACAATGAAATAACATAGTATTAAGTTTAATAAATGAAGCTGCAGTAAAACTGTCTTTAAAACAGACAACATAAAATAAATGAAGATTAACTAACCTCACCTCTAGTTAAAAACATACTGTACACAGTTTTACTAACTGCTTGATAAAAAAACAGTAAAAAATTGTCTTAAAAACAGACATTAAAAAATAAAGATGAACTAATCTCAATTCCAGCCATAACAATAAATAAAAACTAACGTAAACCAAAACCACCTATTCGGTTCTCCCGCTCAACTTCGTAGTGTGCGGAGTGAGCTCTGATTGGTTAACATCTTTCTCCCGCTCAGATTAGCTGTAATTGCCCGGTGTGCTGCGTCAGCTCTGATTGGTTGACATATTAAAATCATGCGCACAAGAACGTGAACTAAAATCTAAATTAATTAATAGATGAAATTGCAGCCTTATGCAATTGCATGTGCTTAAATAAATATAAATATTAGGGCTGCACAATGTATAGTTTCAGCATCGATATTGCAATGTGAGCATTCACAATAGTCACATCGCAGGATATTCAATGTTAAGTCTGGATTATAATTCATCATTTGCATGCATATCTGAGGTGTGTGACTGTATAAAGATCCTCAAAGCATTCAGGCGTAAGAAATTGCACCAATTGTGACCTTAATAACAATGAATTTGATCTAATTATTTACACAACAAAGACTACAGAGTACTATTTTAGATTTGATTATTCAGTTACTGAACGAATACTGTTAGACTCCTCGGAAAACAACAAATAATGGTTCATCTCATTTATAACTTTTTGTTTATTGACTTTTTCTATGCTTGTAGAGATTGTTTATTAGGTTTTGCGCAGATGCTCCTACAGAATTATCCCAATCAATCAACTAAAATGATCAACTCTTTCCAGATGAATTTTTATCACAATATCATGCAGCCCTATATTAGTATACATGTATAATACATTAAATCTAAAGGCATTTAAAACAAAAAATACGTTACAAAAATTGTATTTTACTTTTTTGGACTATTTGAAGAAACCTAAACACTACTATATTTTCGAGAGCAGAACAGACTATTAAAAACAAATCTTAATGTTTCCAACTACAGAATAGTAAACTTAATATAACAAAAAACACCAATTTTTCTGTTTTTTGTGATGCCAAAAGCTAATTTTCCCAAGCTACTAATGCAGTAATTTACTTTTAGCCTTGTTCTGCCATCTCAGATATTTTCAAACTTAAAAATAAACGTCTGAATGTTCCCTAACAGTTCACAACTTTGCTGAGCATAGGCCTGGGCACAAACTCCAAAGGGGAATGCTCTTGAAAATGTCAGGGAAAGTATACACATCGCAAACTCACAAATTGTTACACGAGCGTGACCACACGCACACACCAAAAGGACAGCCAAAGCCACACGCACACAGAGACAAACACACACAGGGGGAAAAACTGTCAGCCGCAGTCTCGACAAAACCTCAGAGTTCCCACCAAACCGTGGTCTCCACTAGACACAACACTTTACAAGTCGCTTGGGCTCAAACCTCGGTGAGCAACCTGCTTGGCACAAAGATCCATTTGATGAAACGCAGATTAAAGAAAGGTGTGCCAGTAGATGACAAAGGGCCACCTGAAGCTTACACCACCTGCGAACTATACAGAAACAAAAACCGAGAAGTCGTACGTATTGTGAGCCACAATTCAAAATGCATTGCTTATAACAAGACAAAAACAACAACAGCTGATCTAAGGATTCAGAGTTCAGACAGGAAAGCAAACTCTAAAAGATAAAAAGAAGACATATTTCCAAAGCCTTTTGAAGTAAGATGAGCCTTACAAATCAGGTCAGAGATTGGATCCATCTTTTGATTCACTGAAAAAAAGTCAATTGACTTGTGTTGGGACAACAAGATGGAATAAAGTTAACTTATTAGTTTTTACAAATTTAAGTTGATTGAACATAAAACAATTAAGTTGTCCAAAAAAACAACAACAAATAAAATTCAAGAATTGTTGCTTACACATACTAATTTAAAATGATCTGAAACACAATTCTTTAGATTTTGAGACCACTTAATCGTTTTATGTTCAATCCACTTAAATTTGTCACGTTAACTTAATTGATTTGTGTTAAGACAACATGACGGAATTAAGTTAACTTGTTAGTTTTTACAAATTTAAGTTGATTGAACATAGAACAATTAAGTTGTCCCAAAAAACAAACAAAAAAAAATTCAAGAATTTTGTTGCTTACACATACTACTCATTTAAATGATCTGAAACACAATTCTTTAGATTTTAAGACCACTTAATCGTTTTACGTTCAATCCACTTAAATTTGTTATGTTGACTATATTGATTTGTGTTGGGATGACATGGATGAATTGTGTGAAACCCTGCATTTTTTTACAGTGTACGCTCAATTTATATAAGTAGTTTGAACAAGTGCATGTCTGCGGACTCCAAGACAGGAGTGTAACATGAAGGGGCAAAACTTGTAAGTTAGAGATGCGTAACTTGCAGTTATCGAGATCCCATTGAACCATGCGAAATGTCACAACATTATGCTGTTGGCAAGATGGCGGAGGTAATCAAGAGAACATTTTCACCAAATGTTTTCATGAGTTTTCTCCAAATTTATCCACAACCAATTCATTTGATTTATTATTATATTCATTCAGCAACTCCACCATGCAACTCCCCTCGCTGACTTTATCCGTTTTGTCATGACAGTTAGCCTACTCGGCGTCATCCCCTGTGGTTGCAAATAACAGTACAATGAGAAGCGCGTCAAGTATGAAAGCCTCCGCAACTCGAGGCAGTACGTTAAAAACTGTGATAGTTGGGTTTAGGGTTGGAGTAGGTATAGA